>VURO01050666.1:46372-57567 GCA_015108175.1 Pelvicachromis taeniatus | reverse complement strand
TCTGTCTTTTCCTGTCCTCCATGCTCTCTCTACATATGACCTATTTATAAACACACACACACACACACACACACACACACTCCTCTTTTTTATTTGCTTTTACTTTTTGGTCTTAAGTCGGAGCAGAACTGAGCCAGGGTGACAGCCCGTGACAATCTTGGAGTCAGCACTTTTTTAATTTCACAATTTCTCACAGTGTAAACAGGCAGCTGGTTTGCTGTGGTGAGAAAAATGCTTCAGAGCTTCCTGACTTGTCTTCTGTCTACAGCGATGCGAGGAGTGTCAGAAATAAACATCTGCAAAGATTTTTTTAATTAGACCTTCAAATTATTGAATTATCCTCATATGTTTATGGGTTTAAGATGACTTCTTGGAAAACCAAGCTCTGAACACATGACTAATAAATGTTTTCTATTTATTCAGGATTATTATACACATCTGCACTGTATAAAAACTTCAACTGGGTATCCACGTCTAGTGAAGTCTCAACGAGCATAAATTCCCTTTAAAGGGTTTTTAAAAGTCTCAGATTTCGACCACATTTATCTCGCTGCCCCACGATAATAGATTCTGTATGTTTCTGTTAACTGTTGTGTGTCTACAGCTGGAGACTGCAGACAAAAATGTGACATACATGTCAATAAACTCACACACATGATCTGCGATTGTGGGCGTTTAATAACCCGGCTAGGGTTTTCTTCAATCTTTGACAACTGGCAAGCGAAAAATTATATAATTATACAACATTTTTTGCTCATTTCCAGCTATTTTTACTTCTAGACTTTGCTAGAGTAGCTTTGCATGATTCCCAGATCAGAATAATCCTTATTTATCTTTATTTTATCTTAATTTATATTTATTATACTTTATTTTATATTTATCTCATACTTGGTCTCCAGTTCATCTTCTGTCTAAGCTGTTTTAGCTCCTTCACTTTTAAGCTGACTTTCCTCTGATTGGCTGCCCCTCACTATCAATACTTTTTTTTTGCACATGTTAGAGATAGCCGCGCTCCATGACATCATAAAGATCAAAGAGTAGGAAAAAATCTTGAAACTTGAGTATTCAGAGCAGTCTGCGGCTACAGTGATTTCTCGCGCATACACTGACCTCGTTATTTGAAGCTCTGGTCGATGTTTCGTATGAGCATCCGCCACTGAAACAGGACAACAGAAAACCCGCTTCTCTTATCTGTGACTGAGATAATCTTCCAGACATCAGTCTTAAAAATGCATACTTATATTTTAAAAACAGTTACCAGGAGTTTGTGTTGTCCAGATTCATGTGAACACACCATAGATGCATATATGTACATGAAAACATGGACATAGCCACCTTCTGTTTTTTAGGAAATTTGAAGCTGAGCGTTTTGGACATCACCTACCTGTTGTTTTGAAACCGAGTGACACTGGTAACCTCTTATTTCTGACACTAATACAGATAACAAACAATAAAAAGTTAAAGTAAAAGGTGAAAGTAGAGATTTTAGCCCATAAACTCACCAGGAGAGTTGTTATTGGCTTCACTGAGCAGGGGAAGAGGCTACCTCACAGGTTTGCCGGTCATTAGTAAGAATGCAGGTTTTAGGCTCTCCCGTCTTTTACGTATGAAACATCGCGCAACAACGTCCTCACAGAGCTGCTCTCGTTCACCAGAAGATGGCGCAGTGGTGCCAGCTTCAGATGCTGGACAGCAAGTACCTGGAGCAGGTGGACCAGCTGTACGATGACTCGTTCCCAATGGACATCCGCCAGTACCTGAGCAAGTGGATCGAAAGCTTCGACTGGTAAGAAGTGAGACGCTGCACCGAACAGTTTCTCATCAAGTCGTTTGAACTGTTAAAAAGTTGCTTTTATTGGATTACTTGTACTGATACATCAGAATTTTTCCTCTGACGTATCTCCACCATACAAAAAAATGGATAAAGTTTTTATTGAAGCACAGCGTTTGCTGAAAACCAATTTGTAATCCTTTCAAGGTTAATCCCAAACTGAGCGTCTTCTGTTCATGCTACTCAAAGACTTACTGTGGTCTCCTCAGGGACACGGTGGCCATGCAGGACTCTCTGGCCACCGTTCGTTTCCACGACCTCCTCACTCAGTTGGACGACCAACACAGCCGCTTCGCTCTGGAGAACAACTTCCTGCTGCAGCACAACATCCGCAAGATCAAGAGGAACTTGCAGGTCCGACACTGGATACGAAACACTTCCGTATGATCCAGGTTAAATTTGTGTAACTAAAAATACGAGCGGCTGTCTCTCCAGGATCGCTTCCAGGAAGATCCCGTCCACATGGCCATGATCATCTCCAGAAACCTGAAGGAGGAGCAGAAGATACTGGAGACTGCAAAGAGCATCGAGGTAAAGCTGCAGCTTTTTCTGTTAGCCTCACACACCTGGGGTTTCAGTTATAAACTGTGCGCAGGATCCAAGCAGCTTATTGGTGGATTACAACCATGGTAATGGCACCAGAAGACCAATCCAAGATGGTCTTCTGGTGCTAGTAGACCATCCTAAATCCTACCAGATGCCACTTAAAGCAAGAAAAGATGCTTTCAAGACAAAAATAGCTGAACAAATGATATGATTTGTGTTACTTTTCCCACTTAATGACTGCCTGAATGCCCCTAAATCATGCCGATGCATGATTGCATGCTTTAGGAATCATAGCCCACCTGGAAATGTGCACACAGGCCTGAGTTCCCGAAACAACCTCAGAATCAGCTGTTTTTATGTACTATAACTCCAGTACATGAAATAAAGCTACCAACAACACTTCATCTTCATGCTATTTATACTCAGAGTGAAAAGGAAAAAGTGTAAAGCTTTAACCTCTACGTCTAATTTAATACTTGAATTCAGTTTTACTTTCCAAGATCCCGAAGAGTCTAAACCTGTTTCTGTTTGGGTGACGCTAAAGCGCGCGACCTTTGTTTCTGTAGGATCAGACCAATGGGGCGGTGTCGGCCATGGTGGTGGAGAAGCAGAAGCTGGACAACAAAGTGAAGGAGATGAAGCAAATAGTCCAGGTAAAACAAAACGCAGCGCGTAGGTTCCAGCTCGAGTTTGGCTGGAAAATCTCTAACGGGTCCGGTTCCTTTGCCTTGTTCAGGTGGTGGATCAGAACATTAAGAACGTAGAAGACCTGCAGGACGAGTACGACTTCAAAGTCAACACACTGAAGAACAGAGGTGAGGAAATCAGAACATTCGTCCAGGCTCAGCTGTAGAGCTAAACCGCGAAATGTGATTGCAGTGATTTGGATGGCTGAGGAAATACTTTTAGAGTGAAGATCAAGATGTCACGGGGCAGTTTGAGTTCTTGGAGGCCGAGAAATCGTTTCAGAGAGCCGATTGAGTTTCTCTGCTCTGAAGAAATCAGAACGAACGAGCTCGCTTTGGTAAAATAACGTGAATTTAATCTGTGTTGCTTCCAAGTTTTAATTGTGTGGATCTTTTTTCCTTCTTCTGCAGAGAATGAAATGAACGGCATGACGGTGAAGGAGCTGGAGAAGGAGAAGATGACAGTCCAGAGGATGTGCCTTGAACTGAAAAATAAGCGTCAGGTGAGGAGAACCGCTGAAACGTGACTAACATATAATCCCTGTGAGGTCACTGGGCTGTAAGAATGACGTTATTTTTGAGGTTATGAACCGTTTCTTTCTGAGGAGTTTTAAATGCAGTAGCAGGACATTTGATGTGACGATGCGATGGACTCATGCGTGTTTTGTTTTTTAGGAAGCTGTGCTGCAGCTGAACGAGCTGCTGAACATCACTCAGCCCCTGCTGACAGAGTTGATCTCCGAGGAGGTGCCCGAGTGGAAGCAGCGTCAGCAGATCGCCTGCATCGGTGGTCCGCCCAACGCCTGCGTGGACCAGCTGCAGAACTGGTGAACCGCCCTCTTCCTCTTTAACCTCCTCTTTCTTCATCATCATCATCAGTCTCACTGTCTTCTTCATTCTTCCGCCTATATTGAATGTTTCGCTCACCCTCCTCATCCATTAGTTCACTTTGATTAAACATCTGAGAGGATGTGAACCTGTTTGAGCAGAAAAGCTAAATGGGTTTAATAAGATGTTAAAGTAGTTTGATTAAAGACGTAACGTAGATAAACGGATGAAAGTGGTCACTAAACGATGTGGAAGGATCCTAAGTGAGGAGATAAATGACTGGAAGTAAATGGAGAGCCAAAAGGGATCCAGATCCAGTTCATGAACGGTTCCTCGGTCGACTGGGTGCATTAGCTGTTTTATCCTCCTGTCAACCCACGTCGGTGTGTTGGTTGATCTTCTGTCCTCGCCCTCCTGCAGGTTCACGGCAGTAGCGGAGAGTCTGCAGCAGGTCCGTCAGCACCTGAAGAAGCTGCAGGAGCTGGAGCAGAAGTTCACGTATGACAACGACCCCATCACGGGGAAGAAGGCGTACCTGGAAGCCCGAGCTCTGGAGCTCCTCAAAAACCTGCTCTCCAAGTATGAAAGCCTTCACTCTTTGTTATTATTGCTGAGTGTTATTATTGGCTGTTAACCTGGATTCTGATCTGTGTGAAGCTCTCTGGTTGTAGAAAGGCAGCCCTGCATGCCCACCCACCCACAGAGACCACTGGTGTTGAAAACAGGCGTCCAGTTTACGGTGAAGCTTCGGTAAGAAGTTAAATGTGATGTTGTCTAAGTGTTGAGCCACAGCCAGTGGTGTTGTGCTATACTCCGAATTTTGGTATCGATCCAATATCGAGTAAATACGGGGTCAGTATTACCAATACCGATACCAGTACTGATAATTTTAACCTATAAAGACAGCTTTCGTTAGGGAGAGCAGTCATGATTTATGAGATGAGTCATCATCAATTTGCTAATTCTGAACATGTTTTGATGACAACTAAATCATTTTGATATTTATATCATTTCTAAAAAACAAACCCCAGATTATTACCACTATCAATCCCGTCAATTGTGGTAATAAACTATCGATCTGATGCAGATGCCAACATTGGTATCCATACTATTGATATTTGGTTTTATCCGCCCCTCCCTGAGCCTGGTTCTGCTGGAGGTTTCTTCCTGTTAAAAGGGAGTTCTTCCTTCCCACGTGCTCATAGGGTGTTGTCTGATTGTTGGGGTTTTACAAAAGAAATGAAACAAGAATTGAATTTTTCCCTTTTTGTTTTGTATCCAAATCAAATTAAAGCGCAGAGAACCGCGTCGGGTGATGTTTATCCGTTGGTGTGCGTCAGCTTCCTGTTTCAGTCTCGTTTTCCTTTCTGTTCAGGTTTCTGGTGAAACTGCAAGAGTTTAACTACCAGCTCAAAGTCAAGGCCCTGTTTGATAAGTAAGCTAATTCCAACCTTTGCTTTTGCAGCTTTGGATCATCATGCTGGCATGTTTCCAAACATGTAACATGTTTGTTTGTTTGCTTTCTCCTCAGGGATGTTACAGAGAAGAAAGGGTACGTCTGAAATCCATTCATACACATTTAAATAGAACGTGTTATTCAGTAACGCAGCAGATCAATAGCTTTCCACTGATCATGTTCGAATCAGGTTCAGGAGGTTCAACATTTTGGGGACGAACACCAAAGTCATGAACATGGAGGAGTCCAACGGCAGCCTGGCAGCAGAGTTCAGACATCTGGTAAAATCAGAGTCTTGGTATTACACCCTGTGTGTGTGTGTGTGTGTGTGTGTGTGTGTGTGTGTGTTATTTAAGGAGATTTCTTACACACCCTAATGGTGATGCAACCTTATCTCCATACAGCAACTCAAAGAACAGAAAGGACCTGGAAACAGAACAAATGACGTAAGAGCCTTTAAAACTTTATTTCATATAATCCACAAAGCTGCTGTGTGTGTTAGACTGCAGGTCAGACAACACTGGGTGTTTTCATCGTTTTCGTCCTCTTCTGCAGTTGTAGGAGCGCCGCCCTCCTTCTCTGCACTTATTCTCTCGAGTGGTGCAATAAAAGCATTAAATTAGTAACACTGTCCAGGCTGAGTGTCACATGAATATGACAGTTTCAGCTTTCTGGGGCATGTTAGTGCGAATGCTTCAAAATAAAAGCGTCTTTAGAAAAAAACTGAAGGGCTTTTATGGAACTAACAGTGGTCTAAATCATCATTTTATATGTAATTCACAGTAGAAAAAGATAAGACTTCATTGTCCTGCATTACAACTTGCGCAGCTTTATGAGGACCGTTGTTCCACTTTATGTTTAATGACTGTAAATGTGGCGTACGGACAGATACGTACACATAGTTTATTTTGTTGGAGAAAGATTGTAAGCCATATTGGATGTGGTTTTAAATGTAGAGTGTAGTGATGCAGAGTAAAGTTGAATTACAGGAACGTTAAACGCTTCCTGCAGAGGCTTGTGGGAATGTTTTGTGTGTTTGGAGTAAGCCGAGTGTGTCTTTGGGTGTTCAGGGTCCTCTGATCGTCACCGAGGAACTCCACTCGCTCAGTTTCGAGTCGGAGCTGCAGCTCAACCAGTCCGGACTCAACATCAAGCTCGAGGTGAGACCTGCCGCCTGCCCTCGGCTCACACTCAGAATTAAACTGGAGTCGATTAAACCCTGCTGCTTCCTCCTGTCGTTCTTTTTGTTTCTAGGCCATTTCTCTGCCCGTGGTCGTCATCTCCAACGTGTGCCAGCTGCCCAGCGGCTGGGCCTCCATCCTCTGGTACAACATGCTGACCACGGAGCCCAAAGTGAGGACACGCTTTGATCTCAGTCCCAGCACCTCCACGTACCCTCGTTTTTGTCTCTTATCGATCTCCAACCGTCGTGTTTTCCAGAACCTGAAGTTCTTCCTCTCCCCTCCTGCGGCGAAGTGGTCTCAGCTCTCCGAGGTGCTCAGCTGGCAGTTCTCCGCCGTCACCAAGCGAGGCCTGAACCAGGAGCAGCTCAACATGCTCGCCGATAAACTGCTCGGTGAGATGCACAAAAATAACACGTGGATACATTTTAAGAAACATTTAAGGCCACTAAATATCTTTTAAAGTCTGTTTTATTCATAACAGGCTTAAAACGTAACTATAATTAAAGATCTTAATCCCCAATCTGTCGTATCGTTACTAATGATGAAATATAAGACGATCCGAGGCTCAACATCAGGTCAAAATATTGTGAATGACTTCACGGTCCACCTGCAGACCAAAACAAATGGCTCAAAGGCAACAAATGGCTGACGCTCACTGCTGTGCTAATGAACCTCTACCTGCGCTCCACATGACTAACCTGGAGATATTTGTACCTGTGTTTCTGTGAAGGAACCAAAGCTCAGAGGAACCCAGAGGGACACATCCCCTGGACCAAGTTCTGTAAGGTGAGCCATATTTCGCCTTGGTGAGCTCCTGAGGGCGACCCGTTCTTTCACAGATGTTTGTATAAGCAGTCTGCATGCCTAGATGCTTGATTTTATCCACCTGTGGCCACGGAAGCGACTGGAACACCTGAAGTCAATGATTTGGACGGTTGAGTGAATACTTTTGGCAGTATAGCATATTTATATCAGCGTCTGCATCTATATCCGTCTAACAAGTGGGTATTTCTGTCTTCAGATTCTTTTGTTGTCCCTAAATTTACTCCCAGCTAACATTAAAACGATCTTTAAAAGCTTTGAGTCTAACTCGGCCTCGAGTCACGTTCCCATGGCTGCAGCCTCCTCAGGCAGCTCGCTCCAAAGCCTCGACTCTGGAGCGGCCGCCTCGTGATCTGAGCCAACAAATATTCGCCTCTAATCACTTTTATTCATCGTGCACCGAACCAAACGTTCTGATTCGTCCAGCAGCAGAGCGCAAACGAGAAGGCGTTCCCTTTCTGGTTGTGGATTGAAGGCATCCTGGATCTGATCAAAAGACACCTGCTGTCTCTCTGGAACGACAGGTGAGCGGCGCTCCTATTGAGCCGTGAGAGTCCGCGTGGGGGAGGATTTAAACTGTAACCATGACTTTGTTGTTGCTTTCTCTTCCTGCAGCTGCATCATGGGCTTCATCAGTAAGGAGAGAGAGAAGGCGCTGCTGACCGACAAGTGTCCGGGCACCTTCCTGCTCAGGTTCAGCGAGAGCAGCCGAGAGGGAGCCATCACCTTCACCTGGATCGAACATGACGTCCACGGTAACGAGATAAAGTCACTTCATTAGACCTTCATTTACACTTTCGACAACACAGAACCTGAAATTTTGAAGGTTTTCATGATTTAATGTCTCTAAAGATGAGGCTGCCCTCTAGTGGCTGATGAGACATTTTTTATTCTGGGAGATTTCTCTTCCACTTCAAATAAAACCACATGAACCAGTAGCCTTCGCGTCCTGTGCGTGACATAAGTTTGAAGGAGGTTTAGTCCTCAGATTTAACGTCTTCAGTCTCTTTTTCCATGCAGACAAGCCGGTCTTCCACTCCGTGGAGCCGTACACGAAGAAGGAGCTTTCTGCCGTCTCGCTCCCCGACATCATCCGCACCTACAAGGTGAT
The DNA here is from genome assembly GCA_015108175.1 of Pelvicachromis taeniatus. Taxonomy (NCBI): domain Eukaryota; kingdom Metazoa; phylum Chordata; class Actinopteri; order Cichliformes; family Cichlidae; genus Pelvicachromis; species Pelvicachromis taeniatus. Next base: position 49,103 of record VURO01050666.1, on the reverse strand, counting down.
GGCAGCAGAAAACATCCCGGAGAACCCGCTTCGCTTCCTCTACCCCGACATCACCAAAGACAAGGCCTTTGGGAAGTACTACCCGAAACCATCAGAGGGTAAGAGCTGCCGTCACTTTTGGTTTTCGCCCATAAATACTCTGAGCGTTGCTCTGCAGACCTTCATCCAGGCTTCATTTACCTTCCAGCTGCTGAGCCGATGGAGTTTGAAGACACAGACAAGACGGGCTACATGAAGACGGAGCTCATTTCGGTTTCAGAAGTGTAAGCAGAGAGAAACAAACGCATCATAACTACAGAGAAAGATTTCACATGTAACCAGATTTTGTGTGCGTGTGGTTTAGACATCCGTCTAGGCTGCAGGACAACATGATGCCCATGTCTCCGGATGACTACAAGGCTCTGGAGCAGTACGTGAGCCCCAGAGACATCGACGCTGTGGTGAGTCAGCACTGTTTAAACTATAAATGTGCTATTAGTAGTAAAACGTCACAAGAGTACAACGCAAACTAGAAATGGAGTCTGTTCACCTTCAAAGGAAACAGTTGAACTCTTTGTACTCCTTTGTCAGAGCTTTTATTTTGAAGGCAAGCAGTTGGACAATGTCTGCAGACAAGTCCAGCTGCTCACAAGGAGGTTTTTGCCAATCGGATAGGCGCGTTTTTCCCTAGCAACTGGTGGTTGTCGGGGACCAAATTGTCAGTTGGTTTGACTGAGGCTTTAGCAATTATTTTCCCGCCAACTATCGCAATTAACTGGTTTCTAAGCGTGAGAGTGGAGCCTTATTCGCTCAATCCTACATCGTCCCAATGACAAAGTGTTAACTCTGTGTTAACATCGATGGGTCCTCAAACCCTCAGTTTTACCCATCATCACTTGAAGTTGCTGGTTGTCATTGACTTTCTGGTCACCACGTTGCTGCTTTCTGTGTGGATGGCCCTTTCAGCACCACCTTGAAGTCCACGGGTGGTGGCCGTATGCAGAGTGCAGGGCGAACAGGAGCCCGAGGATTTGGACTGATTCTGGTTCATCTTCACTTTCATCATTTACTTTCTTGAATCTCTCAGTAGTTGTGTGTGCGTGCACTTAGTATTGTGGTGACCTTGTTCATCCAAAAATGAGAGTTCCTGTTCCTGCCAAGACCATCGACTTTGGTACAAAGCAGGAGGGTCAACCTGAAGATCACACGTCCTAAAACACGTTACTGCTGTCTTCTGTCTATGCAAAGATGCAAAATAATGCACATTAATGTAAATTTGCACTTCATGCTATGAGTGGGGACAAATGCATGCCAGTCCAAAACTCATCGACAGTGATTCATGGCCATCCGTTAGAAATGAAGGAGGAGCTTATCAATGGCGTCTGAAAGCAGCTGCTGCTGAATCTTTAAACTCTGATTTTATTTAGAGATGAAAAGAAACAGAAATTTAGAGTAATCTTTGGCTTTAAAAACAAAACACGGCAGTACAAATGACCATCTGGCCCTGGAGAAAGTTGTTTTTTTTTTTTTTAATCTCCTCTTGGTGCTGCATGATGTCACTGAAAAGGGACTTCCTTTTACGGACACCAGTTTTTCTCCTGAGTGTTGGGATAGGCTCCAGCCCCCATTTACTGCAGCGGCTGTTCCTGCGGTCCGTCCCTATAATGTGTCTGTTTGCTTTCAGGCCAACAATCTGCTGGATCTCGAAGACTTTGACCATCAGGTAGATGCAGCTTCAGTGTTGCTCTGCTGTGTGTTAGTTTAGTCGGTGTAGCTTTGACACACCTGCTACATGTTCTCATGCATGATGCATGTTCTCATGTTAAAACTCCATCAAATGTCTTACATCATCCTCACTTTAAGTCGGCCACCCAGTTAGATTAACTTTATTTCTAATTTTGTTTTTCTTTTGACCAGTTTCGGACCAGTTTCTGGCATGAGCTTTGACTGGTTTCTCTCTGATAGCTGCTCTTGGTCTCAGTATTGTATCTTTTCATGTAATCCAGTCTGCCCCTATGATGTGAGCTCTGTCCTGTGTGATTTAGACCAATGGCTGCAGGACATGTTGTTGTTTTTGTGGCTGAAAATATTTCTCAGCTGTATTTTGGCCTAAATTGTCTTAATTGTGTTGAACAGAGAAGCATGAAGCTCTTCTTCCTTGCTAACACTGTTAGCCTGTAACTTCCAGCACGTTTTGTGTCGACATGTTGTCTTTTGGGTTTTTCGGTTTTCTTTGTATTATTGTACAAAGAAAACTGTGTATTGTACTGTATTATTGGTCTGTACCTTGCAATATAAAGCACCTTGGGACAGCCGTTGTTGTGATTTGGCACTTTAAAACAAAATTAAATCAAATTGTACTTTTTTCTTTTCAGATGAGCACAGCAGACTTTCGAGATGGAAACTGAAGTGAAGCCACATTCCTTTGACCTTCATTCTTCTCCTTGTACTGTAGTATTCACCACAGGTCATCAGATTATATACTCTGCGCTTAGATTCCTAAACGTCAGCACGGTCACCTTTCAGAAACGGGAGGTTTTTCTCCTGTTTTTTTTGTTTTTGTACATAGTGTTTCTTTTTGATGAACTGTGAACTTTAAAGCCCTCAGTATCCTGTGCTGCAAAGCTGTAACAATTAAAATGTGATTCTCTGCTTGCTTCATAGAAAATTATCCTCACAAGTGACTGTTTAGATTTATTTTTAAATAAATGCTTGTATTAAAACAAGTCAGTGATGTTTTTTTTTTTTTTTT
>VURO01050666.1:33828-46352 GCA_015108175.1 Pelvicachromis taeniatus | reverse complement strand
AAGGTAGCCCCTCCCTGATCCTGTTTAAAGGGAGTTCTTCCTCCCCACCATTGCAGCTCATTGAGGATCATTAGATGGTTAGACTTCAGTCATTTCATTTCAAACCTGTTGCCCTGGAGCGAGTTAGGTTACCATAGCAATCTACCCTGGTTAGATACAACCCTTGTCCATAACACAAAAACTCAGAGTTAACCCTAAAGTTATCTGGATAAGATGAAATCCTGCCTTGGAGCACTGGCCGCACGTGTCTGCCATCGTGTTTTAGACCGATTATAAATTCAAAGCAGCTGTCCCAAACTTTAGCCCAGTTGTACACAAAAATGTTTCCTGCTACCTAAATATTCTACGGCAGACATTCCCAAAGTCAAGAGTGCTGCAGCTCACTTAGAAACCAAAAAAATCCCATGAGGCCCAACCAAGCTTAACCTTCATTCTAATCAAAATACAAGAGAAAATGAAAGTTATGCGTTTCACTGAACATTGTATTCAAAAACAAACCAAACAGGCTGTTGGCTATAAAATGCTAAAACTACTCAGTCACACGCAGGTGTTAAGGCCAGGTCAGAGCAAGGAGTAATATCACCAAACCAACCAACTACTATCATATTGCCTGTAAATACATTTATATAAATAGCCTCCTGAGAACAGAGGAAGACTTCCTGCCTCTTTGGAGCTCTGCTTTTCATCTGACCAAGCCCTCACTTTCTGTGAAAGGAAGTAAAAGCCATTCTGACTGGAAACCAGTTTTTTTGAGTTATCAAGGAAGAGTTAAGGTTAGATTCCCGAGATGGTTGTGTGTCTAAGCAGCATCATGGTCAAGTAACAGCCAGCTGGTTTTTTCCATGTTTTTATTCTGTGAATAAATATCTGGGCCGCCTGCAGATGTTCAGTGAGCTGCAGCAGCTTTACATACACATGAAGAAGAAACGGAACGCCACCAAACACGTTACATTCAGAATACTTTGGACTTGATTTGGATCAGTTCACCTCATCCTACAATCACGTCATCTCTATTGCTACTAGTGACAAAAATATTGCCATTTTGTGCTTCCTTTAAGTTCCTTTTTTTTTTTTTTAAATTTGAAATGTAAACTTGATGAACTGATCCAAACCTGAGGAGAAAAAAAACAAACAACTGTTTTTGTGGATTTAAGTTGTAGATTACGTCACAGACTGCTTGGTTCAGTTTGTCTGCTCAAAAAGAAATAAAAACACTCAAACGCGCTTCAGACACACAAAAACACATCTGCTTTTCAAGTATGACGACTGCTCCTTCAAAATAAAAGCCTTTGAATGTAAACAGCAGAAAATGAGAGGCTCAACAAAGGAAGCAGTTCACTGGTTATGAAACGAATGCTGGACATTTTTAATTCCAACTTTAGCTTAAAATGCAGGATTAATTAAGATGTGGAGCCGAGAATTTACAATTTTCACGTCTACAGCAGGAAAGAAAAAAGTAGTCAAGCAGATTCTTTTAAGACATTTAAACAACACTGCATTTAAATATTGTTTGGGGGGGATTTTACCATATGTGCCTACAAACTACAGTGGCTGTCCTCAGAGGCTGGTAGAATTAGCAATAAAGTTTTAAAAAATAACATCAATGAGGGGAAAGATTATATATTATCTATATATCTTATAGATAGTTTGTAATGTCAAAAGAAAAGTAAGGTTGAAACTGTCGGGCTTAATCCTAGAGAACATTCAGGTTGCTAGGGAAACATGCGTGTTCATTTTAAGATCGGGTACAAAGACGGTACTGTATCACAAACCTTGCTTTAGTGGTTAGCAGGTTGCTGCATTTGTGAATAGTTTGTATGTAAGACTTTGTATGTAAGTTGTGCCAACTGCTCCCTGGTAGTGAAGTTATGAAGAGTGAGACCTCTGCAGAACAGTCGGCATCTTAAATGGCAACAACAGGCGATCACAGCAACACTGCCGGCTATCAGAGCAACCATAAGATGGCACAACACCCTCTTTGCAACCAATTTCAACTCACCGACCAGCCACTAGGTCTCCCTCAGTGAGACCTTAAAACAGTTTAAACTGATTAAAATGTGACTTTCTGTTTTCAAACAATGCCACTAAAAACAAAGAGACCCTAAAAGATCACCACCTGCAACCGACTCCGCTGATTTGTCCCTCTGAGCTGTTTATGTCACATAACGAAATACACTAGACAAGACTTTCAGAATAAAAGTATTGAACTATATCTCCATTGTTGAGCGCATCCGTTTTCTGCTGTCATTTCTTTAAACTAAGACAAAGTGTAAGAAAAACATTTTCTTACATGTTTACAGTCATTCAGTCTTCCTGCAGGAGTGCTGGCAGTGTCACGTCTGATATGCAGAATCTTTCAATGGTCAGGAGACGAAGTACGAACTGAACTTTGGCTGACTTGCTTTACATTATTACCACTTCACAAAACAAAAAAACTCAAAATAAATAGTAAATAAAAGAAAGGTGAAAAATTTTAGTGGAAGAAAAACTCAACAGTAAAAACAAAAAAATCGTTTAACTCGTCTGTCGCCACATTTAAAAGCTGCTTTAAAAAAAACAAACAGAAAAAAACAAAAAAAAACAAGAATAATTTTATGGTTCAAATACTTTCCAAAGGTTTGCGTGAAACACTCTGTCATCAAATCTGAACTCACCACCACACGAGACCAACCCACTCCACATTTTTACACCTATTTACAGAGACTCGCCGTCCTCGGTTAATATACACAAACACTACAGTAATGTACAGTTTATCTTACATCGATTATCACACACGCACATCAAAAAGTGTTTGGGGGGAAGTTACATTCCACAACGAAGGTTTTATACAGCTGCTGCTTCCTGTTGCTGATGTTCAGAATAAAAACAACCGTCAACGTAAAAGCTGAAACACGGGAAATAAGAGTACTTCCTCACTCAGAGTACACACACATACAAAAACCCAACGACACCTAAAGAGAACACGATGAGGAGCATTTACACTCGGAGGCAGGCGGCTGCTGCGCTAACAGATACTGCAGAGGTTTGTTTTCAGTTATTTTAGCGACGCGTCTACTTGCGATTTTTCCAGTTTTTTGTCTAAAGCGCCGTCTGATCTCTTCCACTCGCCGGCGCATTCTCCATTACAGCATCCCGTCCAGGTTCTCTGCGTTCTTCTGGGCCGTGCTGCCTTCCTGATGGGTGTACTGATTGTGGTAATCGCGGAGGATGGTGACGACGTCATGGTGGCCGAAATGCACCGCCTCGTCCATCGGCGTGTTCCCCCACCTGCACCAGACACCAAGAACTTTAATCACAAATCCACCTCGTTTCATTTACCACATCTGGCTCCAAAAAATTCCCTCCAACTCCATCATCTCTCTCTATCTCTATAGAAGATTTTTTTAAATGTATTTATTTGTTTATTAAAACATAAATAAAGTAAAGCTGGTGTCTGTTACCTGTCTTTGGGAACTGGGTTGACCTTGCAGGCCTCCAGCAGGAAGCGGACCACCTCAGCGTGTCCTGAAACACACAAACATGGCGTCAGCTGACTGAACAGAGTCGTTGCCATGCCAACAACCTGACCGTACGCTTTTCACCTTCAGCGGCCGCCACATGCAGCGCCGTCCTCGAGTCGTAGTCCCTTTGCTCCATGTCCATGGAGGACAGCGCAAACCTGCACAAAGACAGAACGGCCAAGCAGGAAGGAAGGCGTGAGAGCCATGTGGAAACAACCAGCAGTGACTGCATTTCCTGTTTAATTTGGACATACAGTAGATGGTGTGAGCTTGTCCCACTAAGTGGTCCCGATTTAATGCGAGTGATGTTAACCAAGAAAAACACTGCAATGGTTTCTAACGTGAACTGTTCAACGTCAGTTCAGACGTCCGTAAAAGCGAAGCTGTATCCATCCAGCTCTCAAAGCTGGACTGAAATCAACCAATCACTTTCCACTTTCCAAAGACAACTATCCAGTAAACATGAGAAGTAACTATAGCGAATTTAAATAAAACTTCAAACAAATAAATGCAATGGGGGGGTTAAAGCCTTAGGTGTGCTTGTGCCCAAGTAATGTAAATTCTGTCATCACTGTGTCGTGCAGAAATGAATGAATCCAAAAGTTTATCCTGATTCTTCTGCTTTCCTAATCGCTGAAGGCCAAAATCACACTTGAAATTAAAATCAAATGAACGTCCCCGTGCTGTCCGACGGTCCCGAGTGTTACTGACTGTAAACCTGAGAGCTGGCGTACCTCCTGAGAGCTGAGACGTCTCCTGTGTAAGCAGCAAACAGCAGGTTGATCACAGACTTCACCTGAGACGCAGGAAGACAAAACAGAGACCGTGATATGTTAATGCATCACACCTCAGCGTTACTGTGTTTCTGAAATATGGCAGAACTGAAAGAACAAATATTTGTTGTACTACGCGTGATTTCAAGTGCCCATATGGATCAGCCCCTCTTATGACCATTATTTCCCCCTAAGCTGTTACCAAAGGCACCAAGTTCATACTTGAAAAAGCACAAAATATAAAAAAATATAAACAGTTTTCTATTTACTTGGTGACCAACTTGGCTTTTAGCCTTAAACCAGAAAGCTTTAAGTTGGCTAGTTATGCATCGGGCTAACGTTTAAAGCTTTCACTTGAGGGAAGTAACTGACATTCCTGCTACTGCTAAGTAATGTTAGATAAGCTCACAGCATCTTCCATAAATCACCGTGTTGCATCAACACTCATTCATCCCACGAGTTTGATAGTTAGCTAGGTTTGGAGACTGAAGAAGCCACTTGAATGAGCATGTTAGCGCACTCAGCCCACGGGCAGACTGACATGCAGAAGTGCAAGGCAGCCCAGGTGGAGAAATTTTGCTTTAAGACTTTGCGACTCATTTTATTTCTCTATCAGATAGTTATTAGTGGTGGAAGAAATACGGTTACAGTTTAAGCTCCACATTCAAAATCCAAGCACTTTTCAAAGATTTCAAGCACCCGTATGAACCCTGTAAAGTAGCCACCACAGCAAAAGACACCAGTAAGCTGAAAAATAACACGTCTGATGCAGTAATTTTCCAGCAGATGGTGCTGTTGCATTGAGCTTTGACAAACGAGGAGGTTAATCTGCTTATCTGCCTTTTACAGCGACACTTTAGAGTCAAAATGAACACAAACTGCTCTAAATTGTAGAAAATAATCAGAATGTTTGCATTCATGATCTTTGTTGGTGCGTTAAAATTAACTTCCGCTTATGTAAGTTGTGTTGCAGTGCAGTCTGGGTAGTGAAGTCTGGTGATTTCTGATCAGTCTTTTTAAATCTGAAGCCCACAGTAATGTAACGGTGACATTACTCACTGTGAAGACGATCACAGAGGCCAGGAGGCTCCTGCACACAAGCTAACGGCAGCCTTCATGGCTCAAAATATGCATCAAACATTTAGGATTTTAACACTCCAGCAGAAGGACATTTACAGTGCGTAAAGGTCAAAATAGTCGAGCTTGTGAAAACAGGAGGATGAAGGCTGATGGTGTCGGTGCTCACCCTCTGGTCTCCTCCCTCCCTGCGAGGATCCAGCTTCTTTGCAAAGTGCCTCAGGTTGTCGTAGTTGTGGAAGTTACAGAGGGAAACCAAATCCTGAAAGGAGAAAACACAACCCATATATCAACAAAAGAATAATCAAAGTATCTTGGGGTGAGATGAAGGATTATCTGAACTTTGAATCATGCAAAGCCACTCAAGCATAGTCCAGGAAATGACTTTAACTATGACGTTACCGTGCAGAACTGGATGCCTCTGACGCTGTTGCCCAGCTTGTCGAGCGGAGGAGACCAACACATGATGCCCATCACGTTGGGAACGACCAGCAGGATCCCGCCGGCTACACCCGATTTAGCCGGCAGGCCCACCTGAAGCAGAAAGAGCGAGTGTGTGCCAATTATTGGAGATTACCTGTTAAAAGCGTGGCTCACATCTGTATCAAAGTGACAGGAAAGTCTTATATGTTGATTAGAGCAACACAAACTCGCTGCCTTAGATTTTAAGACATGAAAACTCCTGAATACTCCCTAGCATGGAAGATGAACAGGGACGTTTGAAACAAGCTAACACGGGCAAAGGGCACAAAGCTAAAACTATCTATTACTCAGTCGGCCAAAAGCTAGCAGCCTCGGTATGAGCAACAGATCACATACGAGGAAAATTATGGAGATGAGAGAAAAAGAGAAAACTGTTGATGTCCGGTTATCTGGTGAAGTTAGAAACATACTGACATAAGTAAGCCTGCTTTTTCGTTGATTATTTGGAACTTTTTCCAGTAGTAGAGCACTTTATTTTTTGTCTCAGTGATAAAAAACAAAAAAAAAAACAAAACCTGTAATTTTCTGCAGTTTGGGAAAAATAGTTTTTTAATGTAAGTAAAATTAAATAGTTTTAGATGACAAGATGAAGACAGAATGAGCAGATTTTCAAATGAGTTATTAATGTGTTAACAGATAAGGCCCAAACATAACTTTATTGAGTGATATTTGAAATGACTTTGCTTCAGTGGTGTTTTAGCCATTTTCTGAAACTAGAAGATTTGAGTTAGAATTCGCATCAAGTCCTTACACAGTTCATGTGATTTAAGTATTGGGCATAAATTCAGTGACAGCAGGGTGATGGTAGCAGGACGAGGAGATACTGACGTGAAAAGCGAACTGTCCGGAGAAGTCGTACATGCCGCAGGAATGCATCAGACTCAGGGTGTTTCGCACAGACTCGGGGCTCAGCACACGCTCGCCCGTGATTGGACAGAAACCGCCGTTGGCCAGAGTTGCTGCCATGACGCTGGCACTCTCACAGGTCACCTCGATGGAGCACAACTGATTGAAAAACAAAGATTCATAAATGATTGTATCACAGTGACAAACCAAAATCCATCACAATAGTGATTCCACTGATGAGCTCTACTCACCTGGAAGTAGAAGTCCAGGATGGACGTCATGTCCGTCCCCTCTGGAAAACACTGTTAAAGATAAAAACACTTTAAATGGAAACTTGAAACAGACCTGCTGCTTTTCTTCAAACAGAAAATAGTGAGAAAAGTGCATAAACTAGATAATGTGATGAACTGATTAATTACTGGAACAGAAATCCTAATAGTATATCCTAATAGCAGAAATTCTGAAAATAAGATTCAAACTACAAATGCTAAGAATTAAATCACAAATATAGTATGTTCACAACTGTATCTGCAAACTAAAGATTTTAAAGGGAAGAAAAAGTTTGAGGTTTCAGTCTTGAGATGTCAGCACCTTCTTCTCCTTCAGGTAGTAGCCAATGGCGAAGTTTCTGTCTCCAGACTCGCGCTCTGACTGGAAACTGGGACACAGAGAGAGCAGAGAACGGTTTATTTCCTGATGCAACTCAGGTCCTGTTACACGAACTCAAACTGAACCAGGAAGTTGCTGCGTGACCTGAGATTCACCTCAGAGACATAAAACTGCTTTGTAAACAAGAAATCTGTTTCTTGTTTACAAGATCAGATCGTTGATGAAACGATCTGTTTAGATCGTTTCATCTAAACACAGAAAATCTGTTTTATTTCATCTGAATCTGCTGCACTCACGTGGCGTTGCTGAAGCCCACATACTCGTTTCCTGCCAGTTTGTTCATGAAGTTCATGACCTGCAGAGCAGAAGAGCAGATTCAGAGTGAATACACAACACAAACACAAGACTACGAAGACGGCTCAAAGACAGCATAAATATAATAAAATAAATAAATAAATAATAATAATAATAAAAAGCAGCTGTTGTTTTCGTAAAAAGTAAAATTAAAATCTCAAGAATAAAATTTAAACTTCTACAATAAAGTCAAAATAATTCAATTTAAGAAAAGAAAAAAATGACAAATGTGAGAATAAATTCAAAACGTTATACATGAAGTTGAAATTACAACAATAAAATTAAAATATCCAAAATAAAATTACAATTTTAGTATAAAATCTAAACTTAAATCTAAAATTTGGAATATAACACTGAAATTCTGAAACTAACGTAAAACTTCTTTTTTTATTTTAAAGTACAATTTTCCACATTTTCCACAATAAAAATCAATATTTAGAGCTTAAAGACAAATACATTTTTATTTTATTTTTTTAAAATAAAGTCTAAATATTAAGAATTACAGCAAATTTGAGACCATAAAGTAAAAATGTTACGGATAAAGTAAAAACTATGTCTAGACTAAAGTCAACAGAAAAGTTAAAGAATAACGTTTGATGGATAAAGTCTAATAAAATGACAATATACAAAAATAAATAAATACATAACTAAAATAAAAAAAAATAAAAAAAACAAATTTGGCAAATGTCAACAACATTTTGAGTATGAAGCTAAAATTTCAAGAATAAAATGGAGAATAAACATTCATAATTTAAAGAATTGAAACAAAGTTAAAAAGCAGAGAATAATACAGGTCTGACATCGTTTTAAACATAAACATCAATAACTTACGTTGTGGAAACTTCTCCTTCAAACAATATTTAATAAATATTCCCAATAGTACTCACGTAATCAAATTTCTCGGCGTTGCTCGCCCCTTGCTGTAACACAAACAGAACCAAACACAATATTCATCAAACTAAAACTTGAGTAATAAAATCATCAGAAACAGCCACCCGTGTGACGACATTAGCACCATCACGTATCATCCACGTCTCTATGATATTAAGCTACAGCAGGAAAACAGTGCAGGTTTACATCACTACTCATGTGACCAGTCAAAAAGGCCATTCAGGCATGACGTCAGATGAATTAAGATTAGAGGTGGGAGACTAGCTGGAGATGGAGGAGGTGGGAGAAAACGGTTAATCCACTCAGGGGCTTCTGCTTTAAGTGACTTCTGAGCGCAGCTCCTGATTACTACAGACGTTTTTCTGTGTGGTTACGTGATTGGACATGACGGTGCAATCACACTGCGAGCCACAAAATTAAGTTCATATTTATCAATCTGCTTCTTCTACGGCTTTCTGTCATCGTTTACAGTAACTGGTGAATGACGATGGGGAATTGTGTGAAATCTGTACGTTTCTTTAACATTGAGCCTTTATTTTCACTTCCACTCACTGAATCTCTACAAACCAGATGTTTGCAGAGACTTCATTACAGTTTGTGTTGATCTCAAAGTATTACAGAGTCACCAGTTCATCTAGATCTGGTTTGTTTAGGCATTTTTGACTGAATTATGTATCACAGTACGTTAGCATCATTTACGTTTTTCTTCTTCTTGGATTGAAATATGAGAAACAAAAGCAGAGTCATTGTAAAGAGGTCTGCTTTATAAAATATCACTTCCCCCCTCGGTCATTTTAGTCCCTAAAACAAGGCTCCAGCTTTACAGGTCAAAGTCAAAGAGAACCTCTGGTGCATTGTGGGAAATGTAGGAGCCACTGTATTTTAAGCCCAACTGCTGCGTCAGCTTTTCTGAGGCTAACATTACTGTGTCTTACCTTCTTACAGATTTGATTGATAATTACAATAACCGACAAATACAGATGTTGATGTTCTGTGAAAACTAGAATGACATCGTACTTATTTTACACTTAATGTCAATTCAATTGTTTTAACTCTACTCGATTCTATTTGAGTCCTTTTATTAAATCATGTTTCCCTATATTTTTATTATTACATTAAATAATTAACATTTCCAGAAATATTTCTACAGCTGAGCCAGATCAAGTAAGGGATATAGCATTACTGTATTTAAACCTATAAATAAGAACTACCGTATATCGTCCACAGATCATTTTTTGAATAAACGCCCGGGCTACATTTGGAAGATATACAGTAAGTTTAAAACTTTTCTAAACACTAAAGAACTTCATCATTATTACTATAATACAGCAACAGTATATGGAGCGAGTGACTGTTATCTCTCAGATAACAGACTCGGTCACGTGGTTCGCAGTGTGAACTCACCTCCTTGAATTTAAATCGGACAAAAACCAAAAGTTTGGCCAAACGTGACACAAACAACAAAGGCTGAAGCACGGGGAACGTTACTGCCTTTATTCAACAGCCTGAGCATGAAACCTCATTTTCAGATCATGTAACACTCTCCCCAAAAGCGCTGCTGCTCTACATTTAAAACTGCACCTGAGATATTTATAATTACTGCTGCCTGGACAGATAAATATGCTGTGACCATAAGTGGAAATCACAAGTGGGACCCGGAGGTCCTGATCCTCTATTTCTAGGAAAACAGTGTTGTCCTCCTCAGTGCATCACTCTAAATATGACTACATAAGGTTAAATATTAATATATGAGGCACTGAAAGCCCTTGTGCTAATAACAGATGCACTAATTCCTAACTCCTTGACATTGTGAACAAACGATTGCTTCTGTAAATAAATAAGTAATAATAATAAATCCAGTTAGGCACTCTGGAGATGGCGGAGACAACATAACTCACTGTGAGAGAATTAAAGCAGCCCTCAGGACTGAAACACCGTCTTACATCTATAAGGATGTTTTCATGATTATGACTAATTTGATGAGCTCTTATTTTGTCACCAGAAACGTTTCTCAAACTGACGGACGACACTTTTGAATAAAGACAGCAAAACATCCCCATGAAGTTACGATCATCACTACTAACACGAGTTATTCTTTCATACTGATCACTAAAAGACAAAAAAAAAAAATTGCTTGAAAAGAAACAAAACAAAAAGCGCTCCCTCTCCAGAGAAGAATGGAGTATGATATAAAACCAGTGTTTGTGCCAGAGCTGCACTGTTTATAATCCAGGCGTATAAACAGTTTGGTTTTTTTTGGGGGGGGGGGTGCAGGCGAAAAAGTATAAAAAGCAACATTAAAACATTCATAGACAGCCATGTGGAGGCTAAAGCTTGTCACAAATCCAGATCAAATAAGGGAAAAATAATAATTAAAAAGGGAAAAATTACCAACGTCATTGACCTGAGGCTGTGTGGTCATAATTTCCCAAAGATCCTAATGCTGTAAAATATGCAACAACACATAAAACCACACAACGAGCCTTGAAAAGGTACATCACAAAGGAGAGCGTTTAAAGCGATTTAAACAGTGATTGGCTGGGACTCGAGAAAACTGATTTCACATCTGGTGGGAACGATTATCAGAAGCGGAAAAGTTAACCTCGGATGTCTTTTTCCTCTGCTGACGACATAAATAATGTCCACTCAGCTGGATTTTAACATCCAACAATCCTCTTCATACAGTGTTTCTACCAAAAGAGACACACGACATGATTCATCTTTTCAATCTATAAAAATAACGACATAAAATGTTTCCAAGGATTGAAAGCTGGGCTGTTTGAAAACTGATGCATAAGGAAACCTCGAGTCGAACATCTGACCTCTCTAAGACTTAAAACTATTAAATAACTGGGTCACATCTAAATGACGTGCAGGTTTTTACACATATCATTTTCTTTTTCTCTAAATGAATCTTAAATCCTCCCTTGAGAGTAAACCACCCACACTGTGACTCATAAGGACCTTTTCAATATAAAAGCATAATGATGGACACAGAGCTTTACTAACCCTGATGCAGTAATATAATCCTTTCCCTGAATCTTAAACTGCTGTGATTTTGCCCTTTTAAGATAAGGAGTGGTCCTGGGCAGGTTCTTGTTGTCAGGGTGTAAATGAAAGAGTCTTGTTTTGGGTGTTATGGGCAGCATTTCTTCTTACAGCTAGTTGAGGAGAGTTTGCAGTGTTTTTAAGTCACATCGCTACATAGAAATAGGTCCCTAAGGAAAAACGCAGAGAGCACGAGAGCATCCACGTGGTTCTTCTCAGCAGTCTGCACAGAGCTCTGCAACATCACAAACTAACTTTCATGTAGTTTTTGTTTTACTTCCTTCTAGTATCAGATCTGGGATGTAACATATTGAAATGTCTGCCAACATACAAAACACAACCATCAGTGGAAACATTTTTCTGCCCACGAGTGGCTATGAATCAGAGCTCTTCCTTTGACTTCCTCATATATAATCGGGGGTTTGCAGGGCTAGCAGAAACAGGAGCTTTGGCACATTTACAGTTGTTGCTCAGCACCACTGTGTGGGGTCAAAATCTAATGGTAATAAAGGCTGGTGTGTTCTCCTGCAAGTCTGCTATTATGTGCATTGCAATAGCATCTAGTTCGATGAGTTCAACCTCAGATCTGTTCTCACTCAGCCGCCTGCCCTCGATCTGAGTCCTTGTACTGTTTCTGGAGACAAACATGCATAAAACGCCCTTACACGGTTTTATATTCATTAGTATTTTACTCGCTCCCTCATCAGTTTGGCTCAGTTTTGACCTGCTAATTCTTTGCTTTTTTTTTTTTTTTTTTTTTAATATTAATTTTTTATTTTTTTTTTTTTTTTTTTTTTTTTTTCTTTTTTCTTTTTTCCTTTTTTTGTTTTTTTTTTTTTTTTTTTTGTTTTTTTTGTCTTTTTTTTTTTTTTTTTTTGTGTTTTTGTTTGTTTTTTTGTTGTTTTTTTTGGGGTTTTGTTGGTTTGTGTTGTGGGGTGGGTGT
>VURO01050666.1:22451-33808 GCA_015108175.1 Pelvicachromis taeniatus | reverse complement strand
TTTTTTTTTTAATTTTTTTTTTTTTTTTTTTTTTTTTTTTTTTTATTTTTTGTGTTTTTTTTTTTGTTGTTATTTTGTTTTCTTTTTTTTTTTTTTTTTTTTTTTTTTTTTTTTTTTTTTTTTTTATTAAATGAAATTAACTAGCTGCTGCTTCTTCCGTTTATAAACCCCTGCAGAAACTTCGTAGCCTCACACAGTCTATTTTCTAATGGAAATACTTCTTCACCTTTTCATCCATTTTATTGCAATAATGTATTTATTTTATTAATGGAGACATGTTCGGCTGCTTTAACCATTTTCCAGCGTTTGGAAAAAATCAATGACGTAATGCCGTTTCCTATAAGCACTCCAACATGTTCGCGTCCAGGATTTGCCTGAAGATTTTCCAACTTGTTTGAGTTTGTGTTCCATCTCTCTCTTATTGAATGTAATTAAACTCCTCTCTAAAAAGCCCTCCTGGACTCATCCTCACCGGCCAAACGAGGAAGGAGTTTTTAATTTAGATTCAATCAGCAGGTGGTGCTCTTGTATTGACCCCAGCTCCCTGTGCGTCTGTACGCAGGTCAGAGGAGGATATTTAATGAAACACTCAGGTAATAGAACCGTTCTCTGATTAAATGTGGTGGAGCTGACCTGCCTGGAAGAAGCTGCTCTCCAGCTCCACCCACTCTCTGCAGTGTGTGCGCGCAGGATCTCCGAGTGCTGCCGCTTTCAACCAAATCCCCTTTCAGCGTGATTATCTATAACCTTAATCTCCCCGTATACGCTAATCTGGTGGAAACACGTTCTGCACACGATTATAATTTTATTCCGTCCAATTTCTCTCAAACTATTTTACTCCTTGCTCCAGTCAGACATCCAGAAAAATCATCATTGAGGGAGTAAAATGTAAATGCACGTATCTGGATTTATAACATGATAGAGAAGCGAAAATCACAAGGGCCTCAAATCAGACTGTGATTGAACATTTGCTTTCACAGTGAGAAAAAAATAAATAAAAAATAATAATAATATACATGTATACACAAAATATATATCCCCGAGTCGATATATATTAGAATAATGGGTGTGCATCTGCAGCTTACCTTAATGAGAGAGGTGCAGACAATAGCACCAGCATTAACCATGGGGTTGTGGGGTTTATCTGCAGGAGAGGAAATACAAGTTAACAGGAGCACCTTCATCTGAGCATCATCACAGCCCCATGCTACTCTGTTGTATATAAACTGTCCACAGTTTATTATTCTGCAATATTTAAGTTTCAAGTTCTTTTAAAAAATTAGCCACTCTGCTGCCAGTAATCCTGCTCATGTTTCTGATTGGGCGGATGCTGCTAGCTCCGCCTCTTTAATGTGAACACACTTCAAGCTCGATTGGGAAACGCTGAGTTATGAACCCAACCACCTTCCTGTGACGCCTGATAATGAAAAGACATCCTGGATATGTTGAACCTGATTTGTTCTACAAGCCCTTGGAAAGGAAACTTGTAACACAGTAATTTGTGAATTACTCTATACACAGTATATACACACAGGGCACAAAACACAACACAATTACAACACTTCCCCTCTGAGTTGTAATAGTGTTTAGCAACAGGCAGAGATGTTCTCCTCTTCTTCTTCTTCTTTTTTTTTTTTTAAAGGGAAAACAGCTGGAATATCTGTGGCACCACTGACGCCTCTGCTCGGGTGGAGAACAACAAAGAGAGGAAACGTTCTCACACCAGTTTCCGCTCAGAGAAGCTACAGACACAAACTCAGCTCTATTCAGGCTGAACAAAAACTACTACTACCTGTATTTGTATCCAACATATCATAATACTTTACTTGCGACACAACGTTTGCGCCCTTCGTAACATGCTAAGTATTGCAGTAACATGTTCTGATTAAGTTAAACTCTGTCAACATCCCTTTTATCCAATAAATAATCTTATCTCACTTTATGTATTTATGCATTTTATTCATGCATAATATTAAAATACTATGATACACTGATCACCCCAAATTATATTTAACAATCTTCATTGACCCTTCTAAGCAAACAAAACCAGAATAATCTCACAGATATAAAACCAGACAGACCATAAAAACCCCACAAAGAACAAATGACCTGCTGTATATTGTGATAACTGATATCGCTGCCATCCTCGGTGTATCTCAGACCTGTGGGAAACCATGCTCTGATTCCCCTGCGCTGCAGGACTGATACTAAAAGAGCGCCTCTGTGTCTCGGCTGCTCAGTTCTGCCTGCTTTTTAAGGAACCACACGCCAGCAGCGTGTTGTTTTTCAGGGTTTTTCTGTCTCCGTTACACACTGCCCACTTTGTTTTATCCCGCTACGCTCCTTAACAATTTATCACGGCGCCATGGAAACCAGGCCACGTGAATGGCTCCTCTTACAGAGAGTCCATGCACCTGTGCATCATGTGAAGGTGTGAAGTGACCGTTTCCTCACCATCCTCGTTCAAAAAGAGCTTGTTGAAGCGCAGGCCGCTGGGCTCTTTGCCGATGAATCGGTGCACGTACTCGGTGCCGTGGTCGTGAACGGCGATGGCGTATTTCAGCGGCTTCACGCAGGACTGCAGACAGAAGGGAACTTTGGTGTCGCCGACAGTGTGCCTGAGAAAGACACCAAAACGTTGTTCATGTGTCCCACTGCGCTGCCATTCTTACACCTTTAAACTTGGTTTATGTCAGTTTTTCAGAGTCACAGGAAATAGACAAATTCTCTATGTCATGATAAGTCTGGTTGGTTTCCTGTTTAGATAAAGGCATGACCCCGTCCCCATTCTCTCATATCTGACAGCCACTTGCAAAATACACATTTACAATGAAGCATCTGGTGAAGAAACTATCCTCTGTAGGTTCTTCTGCACATAGAGTACCTCTGTCCGTCGACTGTGCACAGGGCGACGGCCCACAGGTCTGGGCTGAAGCGTGCCAGCTGAGGAATGTAGTCTGCCACCTACAGTGTGAAGAAACAATGAGCTATTCTTTACTCCCAACCATCTTGTCCTGGCTTTTATTTAACGTCACAAAGTATTAGACAAAAACACAAACGTCTCACACTGTTAAACCTGGTCTATACTGAATGGTTAGATAAGTTCTAGTCAGCTCTGCTCTGACTCACCTGCCCTCCAGACATGTTTTTGGCGTTTTCGTACAGCTCGTCGATGTGAGCAGAGAAGGACTGGAAGTCTGGAATGACAAACTTCTTCCTGAAGGCCTGGGTGAGCAGAACGATGTTGCTCTGGACACATCTGAGGCAGGAAAGAGGACAAATATTTAGGCTGAGGACTACAGAACGTCCTTATTGACCTTTATGACTGCTTCAAATCCTCAGAGTCTTTAATGACAAGTATGGAGCTAGTTAATGGCCACAACATTTTTTTTAAGGTCACGTATTACTAACTATAACATTAGTTGCAATTAGGGAATGTTCTGATTTTTGAACACGAGATGAGACTAAATACAGAGAGCCTGCACTCCCTCGCTCAGCTCGTTTCCTCTTAATAACACCTAAGCTTCAGGAGTCTGAGTAGAAAGTATAGCTGCGTATGCTTCACAATTCATCCTGCTGCTTCTGTCAGCAGGCAAATCATCAATAAACACCAGCGGTATGACTCTACTGGGAGCCATACATGCCCATAACCATGTTTGACAGATGATGTGATATGCTTCAGACCAGGAGCTGTGTCTCTGGTTCAAGCTCATCTTGGTTTCATCTCTCCAAAAGTTTCGTTTCCAGATCTGTGGAGTCCATCTCAGATGTTTCCTGGAACTTTGCATCTTTTTATAAACCTTATAAAAGGCTAAGGGGCTTGTCAGTCAATTGGCAAAGTACTTTTGAGGATCTAAAAATTAGGGTGAGCTGGGTATAAAAATGTCTAATTCCTAAATAGTTAATGCAATACTTTTGTTAAATCCCTCGAGTTAAAGTGTGCATTTCAAAGACCGACTGTGGTGCTGGTGTCCAGATGGGCCTGACTATATTTGCTTTTCTGGTTCAAAGCGTCTATTTCCAGGGTAAAAGTTTCCAGTAACCGTTCTGGGAGAGCTGTATCCTCACTGTGTTGACCTTTCGCTGCAGCCACTGTAGTTTTAGGAAAAGATCCCTGCTTGTTCCCTCGCAGCATGGAATAAAATTAAACAATAAAAGAAAATATGCACTTCTTCTCCCGACACGTTTGGTACTCTAGACCAGCCTTAAAGCTGCGTGGTCTGGCTCTTTTGCCACTTATTGATTGTCCTGGGCCTTTTCATACAACTTATTATAGATGCAGACCTCGTAGTAAACACGGCTCCACGTAACAAGGCGGTAAGATAGAAGCTCTCCGTTAGCAGAGATATTTACAGCTTGGCTATCTCACTGCATCGAGCGGCCTAATCCCTGGAGACAAAACACACGCTACACTCCACCGCCTGCTCACGTGCTTCCCTGTGAGAGGCTCTATAAATAAGCCCGCGGCGCAGAAGTGATGGACGCCAGCCAGGAGCGCCGGCTCGGGGTCTGTTCAGTCAGGAATTTTCGCTCCCCGGTGAGCCGTCATATGCCCGATCTCACCAAGCTGTCACCCAGTTCTGTCTCAGTGTCGTTTACTCCAGGGAGGGTGGTGGGGGGGTCACACAGCAGTGAGGGGTTGAGGGTGGAGGTGGGGATGCTATTTTACTCCACATATCTTTGTTTCCTCTCCAGCTGCGTTTCAACAGCAGGTTTGTGTAACTAAAAATGTTCTGATTACCAAATAAACATGAATTTGAAGGTCATGTAACGGCCTTCTGCACGTTCCAGTCTCCCCACACCAGACTCACGTCAACAACATCCACCATGACAGGACACGTCGGCCTTGACTGAGAGCAGTCGTTTTCTCTGAGCACTGCCGTTTTCCTCAAGTCAAAGTGACTAAAATCTCGCCTTGTTTTTGTTTCCTTTTCAGAAAAAGCAGCCAGTGTCAAAATGAAACCTCCAAACACTGGAACATTATCTGACCGCGCTCCTCTTTCAGCAGTGGCCACGGTGACTCCAAATCTTCACCTCTGAATCGCCTAATTAATAATTTGATCTGAAGGGATCGTTTAAGACACAATGGTTACATTTTTTTTAAGGTTATTGAAGTCTACCAGTTTTCCCTGAGCAGATTTTTTCTGGGTGATGAAAACCTGAAGACGAGGTTGCTGACGTGCAAAGCGAGGGATGATGAATGATTAATGGCGTGCAGTGACCCTGTTCTGCTGCAGGGACAAGCAGGGGACTCGAACCAGCTTTAATAATTCTTGTGATGAAACATTGACGCTGGTCATAAAGGTGGGACAGCGGGTAGAGTACTAAACACAGGATACAGCTAAAAAACACAATATTTATATATAAAGAATATCTGTACAGTCTCTATAATGCAAGGTTCTGTCTTCTTATACATAACAGTAAAATCCAACCTCTGGCTTTTGACTCAAGCTGCACGTCTGGCTCTTTATTAGATTTTACGGCACCAATTAGACTGCAGAGCAGAAAACTCCAGCTCGAGCATATCAATCCATCTGTGCGCAGTAAATTAAAGGCAGGCATACTTTTTGAAGAGGTGTCGGTCCAGCGCACCGTCTGAGGTCGTCTTCAAGGTCACCTTCAGCATCTCCATACATTCTTTCAGCCGGGGGTCTCCTGTGCGAAGCCCTGTGGCCTTAAGAGCCTGTGCAGAGAGAAGAGAGAGACGCCAGCCGTGTGAGCTGTGATTCATCCATAGCCTGACAGGAGGAGCTCATAATTCAGAAAGCTACAGGGCTGAATCGCTGCCAACAAGTCGCTAATTTATGTTTGACACGCATTTATTTAGCTGCTTTACTGTAAATGCTTTTTGTCGTACATTTTATGAAAATGTTCATTTTTCAAATAAGTCACCGCAGCATTATTTCCCCATTTGTCAACATTGTCTGGTTTTCCATCTTCTTTTCACTGTCATAACTGATTCAATTTAATATTATTTATATAGCACCAAATCACAACAACAGCTGCCTCGAGGCACTTTATATTGTAAAGTAAAGACCCTACAATAATACAGATAAAAGCCCAACAATCATATGATCCTTTATGAGCAATGAGCGGGAGGAAAAACTCCATTTTAGCAGAAAGAAACCTTCAGCAGACCGGGCTAAGCGAGGGGCGACCATCTGCTGCAGCTGGTTGGGGTGCAGGGAAGACGACAACCACAACATCTAGTTAGTAGTTTTTATAGGTCATTTATCCAGGGGGTGAACTGTTGTACAAAATCACCCCAAAGTTCCTGTTTCGAGCTGGTTTTAGACTGGTTTCCAACACTACAGGATGTAGTACACCACTGTACTTTCACTCCAAGTGAAATTTCGACTTCATAGACATCTTCGACAAGCTTATGTGATCCTAAGCCAACACCTGATTTCATTTCTATGATCCATCCAAATCTGCACAATGTTTAATGACTTAAATCTTCTCCATTATTCCCCCATTGAGGTTTGATAATAAGCACGACCTGCTCTGTCACTCTGTCTCCATTCCTGTGGGCGATTTGGGTCCATTTTCTCTTGTATTTTTTTTTTATTTCCAGTAATTTTTCTCTTTAACAAAGCTTCCAACACCATAAATATGAAACTCTCAGACATCACTGCTGTGATAACTCACTGTGGTGAATTTGTGTGCAGGGATCTTTTCTTGGCCTTCTGCGATAGTGTAGAACAGCAGATCCTCCAGGCTGGGCAGGATGCCCGCCTTTCTTCTCCTGCAGGGAGCAAAAATAAACAGGCAGAGACAAAAAAAAAGTGAGAAAAATAACTCCACAGTGAGGAGCTGTGGTGGAAATGTGGACACACAGGAGGAGGAGGAGGAGGAGGAGGAGGGGGGCAGCAGAGGGAGAAGAAAAAGCTTTTTCACTGCAGGGAGAAGCAGTGAGTAATAACAGTAAGGAAAACACGGCCTCAGCTGGCCTTACCTAAGCATTAAAACCTGTGGAAAAGTATACTTCCATACTTTTAGTAACATACTTTTCCAGGAGGTTCATATGCTGCTTTGAGGCCACAGGAATTGTTAATTGTACCTTGCTTGAATACCAGCCAGGAATGTGTTTGACAAGCTCTTCAGTGCTCCAGTTTACTCAGAGTTTAACCCAAAACGCTTCAAACCGTGGAGAGAATTTAGTGCTAAATGTATTTCTTAGTTCTAAGTTTGGAGACTGCAACACAACAGAAATGACCAACACTTCATGACAGACAACCCTTACAGGCCTCGTCATTCACACTGTGTGTGAGGTCGCAGTGTCGGTGCAATCAGCTGGATAAAAACACAGTCTGGGATGTGACGCCTGGGCCTTAACTGTTGCCGCTCGGACAGGGAGACTAGCCAAGGCCTCCGGCATGCTGACGGTGTTCACTGACTGGAAGAAAACTAAAAAGAAAGAAAAAAAACAAAAAACCCCACAACCAGAGTGATGGGTTAGCACTCGGTGTGGCAGCTAAAACCCTGCATCAGACTTGCAGCGTCAGCAGAGTCCATTTTTATCCTCCAGAGCTGAGTTAGCAGCAAATAAATAAATACATGAAAAACACTTCGAGCCAATTAAACCTCGTTTGGTTTTCCTCTATAAAATGGGAACAGTTCGAGACAAACACTAATCAGCAAATTTGCACAAATGCCTCACAACTCACAAATTTAATTTAAAATGATTCATCATTTAAATGAGGGCAATAATCATGATTTATTTGATCAATACCTGCCATCATGTTCTAACCCCCCAACTTCAAAAGTCATTTATCCAACTTCACATACTCAAACTTGGAGTAACTGAATTGAAGGACAAATGGACAGTGATAGGGTCCAATACTAGTCCCACACTAGAGGAACTACAAACAGTTATTGTAAATACCAAAATACTAAAAAACAACATTTAGTCAGTAGTCTACTTTTTTCTGACTTCCTGTCCCTCTTAAATATAAGGTTCTGGGCAGGAGGTGGGCGGGGCTTCTGTGCTCAGATGGCCTTATTAAGGGTTATCCTCCCTGTGAGAGCCACAAGTAGAAAAGACTACCTGAATGTGAAACATCACACACGTGATAGAAGCAGAAAACGTCCACTTGTACAGTTTCCTGGCTGGAATTCGGAACAAAGTGTCCACAGGAAGTCATCTCTAGGAGGAAGGTTAGTAGCGTGTCAGGAGGCAGACGGGGCGACCGGCTCACAGCAGGCTCTCTGCTATGATTCATGTCAACAAATTGGATTTGTGCAAAGCTCTGGGTGCTCACAATGACCTGCAATGCATTATGGGGGGGGGGGGCAGCTTGGTGCTAGGAGAAGATGTCTGAAGGTCAAACTTGAGTTGGCAGGCGGCTCTTCTCAGCAGCCAACCAGAAATAAAGAAAAGGAGCCAAGTTTGAAGACATGAGAGCAGAAATGTACCAGATTATAATTTCAGCATCAGCAGAGTTTCCTCTGGAGTCATGCAGCAGCAGCAGCAGCAGCAGCAGCCGCCATGTGGAAATTACATCCATCTAACAGAGGAAATGGACAATTAAAAGAAGCTTTCACTCTCAGCTTCTCGCGCTCACTCTTAATACTAAACTTAATGGAGATGACATGTTACACTACCATTAGCATAAAAGCTTCCCATCAGTGTCCGCTCCACTCTGTGTGCGAGGAGCTGCGCTCACAGTACTTTATTTAATCAACAGTGCTGTTTACTGCAAACTGCTTTCATCCTTGTGAAGACCGCACTGAAACCTGAAACTATAGTTTGTCCTAACAAATAAAATAAAAAGGATTTCCTCCCCATAATTTATAATTATGGATGTATTATATTCAAAAAGTGAGAAAACCAATGTCGAGTCTCGCGTGGTTCTAAGAAACACACATAGCTCCTGAATATGTGGGAAACATTGAGTGACTTGGACTAAAATAACGGACGTGAACGGGGGTTTTCCTGAGCACCACTGCTGCAGAAACCAAGAGAGGAAACACTGGCAGCGAGTCAGAGTCAGATTTATAGCTTTTGTGCCAAATTCCACTCAGGGTGAAAAGTCAGGAAGTCTCCGTGAGGAGCACATATATTTTAAAAGTGTGTCTGTTTGAATGGATTACATTACGTTGCACCTCTCAGAGGAATACCGCCCCATACTTGAAAATTGGACTCTTTAACGGTGCCTTAGGAGGAAGCTCCGACTTTCCAGCATGAGTGGAACGCAGCAGTAACACTACAAACAGTTCACACGCCGTCTGAGTTAGCATGTCGGGGTCGCTGCGTCGTGCTCCACCTCTGACCGCTTTAATGCAAGGCTGCTGGTGAGGAAGGAAGACCCATCAGAGAGTGTGTGAGTGAGGAAGAGGAGGAAAACAGGAGGGAAGAATGGAGGGTGAGGTAGAATAGAGGGGGACTGAAGCGCAGCCACTGGGAGGAAGTGAGGTCATGTCAAAGTAAAAGCAGTTTTCGGCTTTCTGTAGAAAACCTCTACTTCTACTGGAACAGATTTTATTTTGAAAAACTTTACAAAAAATGTAAAAAAAAAAAAAAAAAAAAAAACAGACTAAAACGACAAAATAGAAAGATACTTACAAATGCAAAGCAAGAAGATCAACAACAGGGAGAGTAGAGAGAAATAATACTGAATTAGTAACAGTAGCATTAAACTGAAACGGTAACAATGAGCACACGTATGATCAGCACAGTGCACGTCTTCAGATCACGCTGCTGTCAGGACAAGAAATAAAACAAGCTGTGACATTAACTGCAGCGTTTCACAGTGAATCACATTGAAAGCATGCAGCATTAACGTGCACCATGAGACGAACAAAAGAATCGTACAATCTGAAATGACGACTATTGACTGAGTACTACTACTACTACTTCTACTATACTTTTTCCCACCACTGACACAAATGAGGCCCAGTTGCTTCGGAGCCCGAGCTCTCACACATATTTAATTGTAGAAAGCAAACTGCGTCTTTCTGCTGTGACCATTTTCACATTAACATTTGGCCTAAAACGAAACAGAAATGGCTGCTGGTGGATTTTAATCGTGTAACACTTAAAAAACAAAACAAAAAAAGCTTGACACTGTAACCAAATAATAGTGAAGTAAGAGGGTCCTTGTTCAGTGAGAGACTTCCCCTGTGGGAGCATCATTACCACAGGCAGGTTAGAGGTGGACACTGGAACATCTGGATAGTCTCATTAATCTACCTCAGCTGGACTCATTAGTGCTCTCGCTCACGCTCTCCCTCCCCCTCCTCTCGCTCTGTTTGTTTTTAAAGGTCAACGCGAACAGAAGCTCAAACAGCAGCAGCCACTCCACAAAACTCTCTCCTGTACTGCAGATGAGCGAGCCGCTTACAGAAGAGTCATCAGAGCGGCATCTAACCGGACTGAGGAGGAATCTTCACACGTGACAGGATCAGTAGTGTACCCGTCACTACTGACACAAGCGTTTCAAAGCTTTTTCCTCAATGCCAAGGCAGCTGTTTAAACAGATGTAACTCAGCCACATTATGTTTAAAAAGGCTGGGAGCTTTATGGTCAAAAAGAAAAAAAAACCCTGCAAATTAACAAGAAGTTACTGGCAAATTTGTGAGAAAAAACTCAATTTAATTTATGACAAAGAAACTGGCAAACATATGGGGAAAAAGCCAGAAACCTACCAGGTTTAATTATGCAGGTAAGCTCTCTGCCTGCTCTCCTGTCACCTGTCTGAACTATCTTTAAGATGTCTATATATACACGTTTTACAAGAAAAATTAGGCAAATTTATCAATCCAAAATTTGCAAGAAGCTCACAAAATTATGAGGGGGAAAAAATAATAATAATAATAAAAAACGAAACACATATTTTGTTCTTAATTTCACCCTCACATCACATTGTTTTCTCCAACCAGGCCCTAACACTAACACACCACCATCGTATCCCCACAGATCTCCCTCTGAGCCCACCATCAGATGGTGCGACCCCCTTGAAGTCGGGGCCCGAAGTATTCGCACTGACAGGCGGAGGTCTATGTGTGGATTGAGTCGTCAGTATCTGCTGCATTTATTTCATCTGATCGATGGCGCTGGTTTCATCGCCTCACAGGCATCATGGCAAATTGTTGCTGGTGGGTTGGAGAGGGCGGAGGCAGACATTAGATTGGGAGCGCTGAGAGAGAGGCGGCGCTGCATGAATCGATCTGTGCGGCTGACTCATCTGCTCCTCGAGGCCCTGACATCTGCTGGGCGGCACGCCAGCTCGCGGTGCTTAAAATAAATTAATAAATAATAAGTGAAGACATGATTTAGGCAGGGTGAGCTCCCCTGCATCGCAAACAGCTCTGAGCCCTTACTAGCTGAAGCATGACCTCGGGGGGGGGGGGGGGGA
>VURO01050666.1:0-10343 GCA_015108175.1 Pelvicachromis taeniatus | reverse complement strand
CTCCCCAAAACCATCCCCCCCCCCCCCCCCCCCCCCATCTCTGAATCTACTCGTGAGTTAAGATTCAGCCCCAGCATCACAGCCTGCACTCTGGCTGTCCAAAAAAAAAAGCAGGAAAACCAACACCAAGGCAGAGGTAAAGAGGACACAAATGTCTGCAACAGATTACTCTTAAATTACAGGTACATCTAATGTGTACAATTAATCAACAGACAAAGACCGGAGAGCACTGAGGAACTTCCAGCAATGCTCTCTAGGTACTTTGGCAGATACCTTTGAAAACAAAGAAACAAACATACTAAATCAAAGAAAAATAAATGCTATTCATGAGGCAACATTGGTTGTTAAGGCTCTACTGTGGCTGTGCTTGCTTAGTATCTATTGATGGATAGTAACTGCATACTGTCAAGTGTGAGTAGAATGAAGTAGGGCGGGGTACTAAGGGGGGGTTGAATGGTGAGGTGGGAG
Source organism: Pelvicachromis taeniatus (assembly GCA_015108175.1). Taxonomy (NCBI): domain Eukaryota; kingdom Metazoa; phylum Chordata; class Actinopteri; order Cichliformes; family Cichlidae; genus Pelvicachromis; species Pelvicachromis taeniatus. The sequence continues at coordinate 9,875 of VURO01050666.1, read as the reverse complement.
GCACTATGTGGAGTCTTCTGGCTCTGACTTGATGGTCTTCTTCTCTGCGTTTGTGGACGCCCGCTGTGACGTTCCATTTTCTGAAGGAAAAAGGAGAAGGTCATCAGCAAAGAGCTTTATAGTAATAAACAAGGCCTGCAGAGCAGTTATTGTAAGACACATTTGGTGGTAACTCATGTGAATAAATCTTGTCCAAAGTGTCTCTTAGCAAGGCATGCAGCCTTTTAACTTCCTGCTCATTTGAAAAAATATTTTTTGTCTGAAAATAATTTCAGGTTAGTCGGTATCACTAACCTGTTGCTGGTGTTTTGGTCTCATCTGTGTTGCTGTTGTTACTGTTGTTGTGGTTGTGATGACGCTTCAGTTCATTGGCTAGCTGCTTGCCCAATGGGAGGTCGCCTTCCTGCATGCTCTGACTTACCACTCGCAAGTTGATTGGTCGTTCATCTGGAAAAAATAAAGAATAAAGACAAAAACTCAGATTTTCCTTCTTGAATACAGTTAGCTTTCCTGATGTGTTCCTCAAAGAAAAGTCTTTTTTGTAACTGCCCTCTTCACCACTATGGGGACAGTTTTTTGTACCAGTGTTTCTAACTTTTGATTTTTCATTTTCACCAGGAATTTCAGCTGTTTTTGGTTTTCAGGAGCCAGAAGTGACAATATTTAGAGACAGTGGATTTATCAGAGAACCAGAAGACTCTTACTCTAATTAGAACAATGATTTCCAAATTGAAATGTTTTATTAAATTAAACATGAAAGGAGCAACTGAGTCAATAAACTCAGTGTTTGCTGACTGGCTAAATAAAGTAAACACTGACTCACTGCACCATGTTGCAGCACAACTGGTATTAAACATAAGTACAGCCCACCCCTAGTTCAACTTCAGTTGATGTTTCTTCAACACTATACATAGATGTTTTGGACACGAGGTGGTTGCTTCTTTACATAATGTTGATGGCCTTAGGTTATTTTGGAAGATTCATTTTGGAACTGCTTTTAAATAATTAATTTACAAAAGTACCTTTAACTTAAATCTTTTAAAACAAAATCTTACATATACTCCATTTTATAAGGACTAACTGTCAACTGTGAGCTTTTTCAGGATAACAACCAATAGTGACATAAAAAATAGTAAGTAACAGCCCAGTACAAAATGAAAATTTCACCTACTATCGCTGAGATTAAACTAAAATAAATCCACTAGGATAGAAGTCAACATCAGCCCAGATGTTTGATGTAACACCGGCTTTGTTTTACATGTTTAATATTCCCAGTAGCAACAAAATGAGTGTGTCTGTGTGCGTGTTAAGCTGCTGATCCCTCACGTTTGCCTTTTATTCCCTCTGAGAGACGAAAAAGAAACAAAGACGGAGAGAAAAGGGTGGATGAGAGGAAGCTGTGACAGTATTTTCCACCACTTTCGACTGCTCGTGCCCAATGCAGCTGTTATTTAATTATTTATATGCACATTAGCGTTCTGTCTTGGGATCGCTTTGCTGATATTTTATCATGTGTAAGATATAAATTTTACACAGAATACAAAAAACTGTGGCGCTTCAGCCAGACGACTGTTTGTCCTTTCTGTAGTTATTTGCTAATAGCGCAGCTTTTAATCACACAACATGGTGCTGTATTAAAACATAAGGCTTTTCATATAATTTTCTGCTTGCTAAAGTTTTCCTGGGGAGATCTTCAAAACAACAGTAAATTCCAAAAACGTTATAAAAAAGAGCCTTACGCATTATTAACATACATCTACATCTATACTATGTTCAAAGCAACATTCGAGTTGATGAGACTGTGTATACCAGCCGGGCTTTTTTCAGTGCAGTCAAATAAACATATTTTTTATTTCAAAATGCCAAAAAAAGGAGACTCTATTGTTGAGTTAAAATTATGAAACTGTGCTGAAGTAAATATAAAGTTTCCTTTCTTCTCCTTGGAGCATAGATGAGCTTTAATAAGAAGAAGGTAGGCCAGGTATCTGTCTGAGCCTGTTCAGCTGGACTCCATATGAAGTGTTTACACTGTCTGTGTAATCTCCGATGACTGCATAAAAAAGGCACTGAATCAACTTAGAAGCTTTTCACTTTCATTTCTAAGGCGGTGTCACACATAGTGTGTGTAATAATGCATTTGCTGTTATAGCTAACATATTCAGGTTTAAACAGTTTATCCAGAGACATTATAAACAGTGGTGTTTGATGTAATCGCAGTACATTAGCAAACTGTAGGCTACCTGACAGGATCATCAAATGTTCATCATCATAAATCTCCATCTCTGCCTGTCTCATCGTCTTCTTCACTTCTCTGTATGTGTCTTTTCTCTCTCTTTTCTACCCCCCCATGTGATCGGGTTACGCCTTTTCTCTATATAGAACATGTGGATTAGTTGGCATAGGGTGCAATGATCAAGGTCATAAATAATCTTATGTGTCATGTTTCTTAAAAGATAAAAGTTAGTCTGACATTTCTTCAGCATGTTGCAGAAAAACTGCAATAGATTGCCGACTGTCGAGGATGTCCGCCCCTCGCCCTGGGACGGCTGGGATAGGCTGTACCCTCTGATCATGAGACCCCGTATTAAATAAGCTGTTAAGAAAACAAATGCATGTTTGCTAAAGTGTTTCACAATAAAAGATTTGTTAAGCTACCAAATGTACTTTATACACTGTTCTTACAATGCTGAGTTTATACAAACTGTGTAATGCAGTGACTTTTAACAAAGTTAATTTACTAAAATTAACTGATCAATAACTAATATAACATCACTGTTTGATTACCAAATAATCATATAGTAGACTGAGGTGAATTAGGGTCTGCCATTATAACATAACATATAGACTTTGTAGTTTTGGTCATTTTAGTTCTGCTAGAAAAATCGAAGTATATTTCGCTGACCAGCAGCTGCTCCAAGAGTTGCTTGTAGACTGACGTTGGAAGGATGCGATGTTACAGAAAATCTGCAAAATATCTGAAAATATCCAGATGTTTTAGCTCAAACGGTCAGAAACAGCAGCTACTTTCTTTCTTTTTTTTAAATTAGCTGAAACAGACTTGCCCTGTTGGCCATACAAGTCTCCTATATATGGGAGTTCTCATCCATTGCTCTTATGGAAATATAAGGAGCTGGGTGCCATTAAATTATTGTGTAGGAAGATGATGAAATTAAAAGAGCTGCAGTCAAATCTCAAATGATAGAAAGCCAGGACGCTGGACGCTGCGTGTACACCATGCTTTTATCTTTAAGCCTCTACAGATAAATCAACTCTTTTATCAAAAGCCAACTTTTTAAAAACTATCTCAGTGTCCCCGTTTTTAAAAAACTTCCAGCATTTACACTCAACATTTCTTATTGTTTTTAATTTTAAAAAATGCACATGAAGAGGTGCTTCTACTGAGCAGTTTGTTGTTAAATTTAAGGCTTTTATCCCAGTGGAATAAAACATAGAGGGGCAGTGAAAGAGACAATAACAAGGAAACCTGCAGGAGAAGAAATAAATGACAGAAGGGGGGAAGAAGAAGAAGAAAATAAGAAAGGAGAGCAGAGAAGAAGAGGGGGAGGAGAGAGAGAGAAGTAAACAGCGAGAGAGAGAGAGAGAGACGCCCCCCTCCAGGCAACTGGCTGGAGGTAAACAGGCGTGGGCGTGATAATTACAGGTGCATTGTGGGATTTGTGGGATTTGTGGGAACAGCGATATAATGAGCTGTCGGGAGTGGGTGAGGGAGGAAAAGGATAAAAATGAGATGAGGCCCGGAGGAGAAGTAAGATCCTGAATAATGATGCATCTTTTTTTCCCCTCTCTTTCTTCTTCTCCCCCCCCCCCAACGTCTCCGTTTGAGAAGTCGGAGTGGGAGCAAATGGAGATGAAGAAAAAATACAAAATAAAAGGTGACAGCTGCCATGGCGGCCGGGTGTGGAAAATCAGCACCTATAGGTGTTGTTTCCATCCACGCATTCTGTGGCATTTATGACATGAAGTATGTCTGTTCTGCAAATTAGATGATGCACTCCAAGAATGTCAGCCTCCTATTCAGCTTAGAGACCAACAAAGTGCAAAGATTTAGCTCAAAAACAAAGCCCCGGCTGGGTGATTTCTCTTGACTGGACACAGGGGGCAGCAGTGAGTCACTAAAACAATATAAGATGCTAATAATGCTTAGACGAGCCAAAAAAAGGGGGATATATTTTTCTCTAGACTCAAGATTTTCTTTATTTCTGCTCATTAATCACAAAAAACTGACTGATTTATAGAAAGGCCGATATTAGCTATTTGCCGATATGACTAGGAATTTTAAAAATGTAAAAAAATAAAAAATAATTAAAAAAAAAACAAGAGAAAAGAGAAACACCCCTAAATCATTTTTTGAGTGTTGATTTTGCACAGTTTGTCCACCAGAGGGCCCTCTGCAAGTTGTGTGCTCGGATCGCCACAAACACAACAACCAGCTGATCCACGGACGAGTCAATAAGAGCAAAAATCTGTATATCACAAATTTAAATCACCAGATAGCTACACTGGTATTAGTTTTCAAAATCTGTCAGGCCATTTTTGCTCAGTTATGTTTAAAAACCAAAACATTAAAATTACCAAGGAAAGACCTGCTGAGTGCTTTCTCTTAACTGGACACCGGGGGCAGGATTGAGCCAGCTATAACAATCATGCAAGAAGCTAAAAATACTCGAACAAGTCAAAGAAATATGGGGTTTATGTTTCTGGAAACAGATGTGAGTGAATGTTATTAAACTATTTTTGTATTATTAAATTATATTTTTTTTTAGCTTTTCAGTGACAGAAAAAATGCCCAGCTTAGTCTCCATTTATTGGAGATTATCATACACTAAACATAAACTACCAAGGAAGCTACACAGGAAAAAAGGCCAGGTCAAATTAAGCTATATTAGACTCAGATTCAGTCTGTTTGCTCCCTCTTGAGCTGACCAACAACATGGCTCAAGCCTGGAGCTAACGCTAAGTGTTGTCTCTTGATTGGACACAGGGGGCACCAGTGAGTCGGCCATTTCTAGCAAAAGATGCTAAAATACTTGAAAAAGCCAAATAAATATAGAGTTTATAATTTACTGGAAGCAGTCGTGAGTGTTTTTATATTGAAGGCTTGTTTTGAGGGGGGGGGGGTCTTCTTTTAGTGGATGCAGGCATACATTAAAAAATGTACATTTCCATTGAATGGCAAGCTGTAAAACAATCAGGTCAAAGTTGAGTTACACTGAGATTTACTTTTGCTTCCAACTGTGATTTAGACTAACAACAACTAGCAAAATACTGCAACAAACCATGCAGAGTTGAGATTTATGCTTTCGTGGAAGCAATCGTGGGCAGTTTTGCATAAAAAAAAGGTTTTCTTCTGCTAATTTGTGACAGAAAAACTGATTTATAGTTTACTGGAAGCAGTTTGGGGCTTTTTTTAATATTCCAGAGTTTCAGTTTGCTTTCAGAGTTGCATTTAACTTCATTATTCAGTCAGCAACCTACAAAGTTAATCACAGTGAGGAAAGATTGTCTTTCACACATGTCCTGTGAGATTTATTACCAGATAATAATGTGCTTCAAGAGAAATGTTTGGTAAACTTCACACAGATATTTAAATGTCAGAGTCCTTTAACTTTATGATCACACCTTAAGCGTTGGTTTTACTGGTTTGGAGTCAAAAGTATTTTCTCTTCGCACAAACCAAAGCAAGGCATCATAAAGATTTGAAAAGACTCTGCCTTTTGAAATTCCTTTGCTGTGTAATTTTAATTGTGTGTTGTTATCTACTGTACTGACAAGTATGACCTCATACCGAGGAGGTGTGCCCATTGCAACCAGAAATGTTGGTTTGATAAGTTCAGCTTTCCTCCGATAAGCATCAAAGACGGCGGGATTTCATGAGGGCCGTGGGTGGTTTTTATTTTCATCCCTTTTTAAAATGAGGCTTCATTTCCATGTCACATTTGAACTCATTCCTGTTTTTGTAATCGTACATATCTAACTGCAGGGATGAACACGCCTCTGTTAATGGTCGCCCTACCTTGGCTGTCTCTGCTGGCGTCGACAGCTGCGTTTCCGTTGGTGTTTTGTGCGTTGTTTAGGTACTTTAAGGCGGCGGGGGGGATCCTCCAGTCAAGAGCCTGTAGTCGCTCCTGGACAGCGGCATCCTGCAGGATCTCCATCTGCCTCGCCAGCAGACGCTCCAACTGCATCTGGTGGACACAAACAAACAGCAGTCGGATATGAACTGCAGGGAAAAACATGTTCTGCAGTCTCTAGATCAGGGGTCTCCAACTCCAGTCCTTGAGAGCTACTGTCCCTACTCTAACACAGCTGAATCAGATGGTTGAATTACCTTCAGCATGCCATCAAGTTTAGCAAACAACCTGGTAACAACCCATTCATGTGATTCAGGTGTGTTGGAACAAAACAGCAGCTCTCGAGGACGAAGTTGGAGACTCCTGTGCTAAATGTTAGAAAACACAAGCTTTTTATATGAAGATGTGACTTTCATCTGTGGACTCTCAGTAAGACTGCGATAAATGGGTCTGCTGAGACATTATAAGTAAAAAAAGAAAGTGGATCCTGAGCCTTACTGGACTTCTGGTCTTTAACAGTTAAAAACACAAACTAGTACAGTCCAGAGGTGCACGTGAAGACGACCTCGAACGTGAGAACAAGCAAACTTAAATGCAGTTCTTGGTTTAAAACTCTTCAAAAAAAAAAAACTTTTAATCAAGTACCAACCACAATGTGTAATTTGTTCCAATGTTATAAAATAAACAAAAAAGAAATTCAATGCACCTTTAAGAAATAAAGGACATTTTAAGTGCAAATTACTAGGATTACAAGTAATCTCTAAAACCAAAAAGAAACAGTGTTGAATCCAATAGATTTGCGCCTCCTTCTTAAATTGTAGACCTTGCATAATTAAGCATAATTAGACTTTTTACATTTTAAAATATAAATGAAGTATCAGTTTAAGTTTAAACCTTCAGTAAAGTAGGAGTTAATGGCGGGAATTTTTCACAGTAAATTTGACCTTCGGTTATTGCTAATAACGACAACAGAAATAATGACTCAAGTAAATACAGTGCCACTCAGGCCGTTGGGGAAAAGGTCACGGTCACACACATGGGCGTTTCCAGGATTTTCTCCAGGCACAAAAACCAGTCGGTGGAGGTGGGGAGGCTCCGTGGGAAATAAATAACAAACCAGTTAAAACCATTTAGTCGTGGATAAATTTACTGCCTTCATAAACGTGCATCAGGAGACGTCGCTGCCCTCTAACAATATGGCGGAGATTTAACGGCAGGCTAACCCAGTGTTTTAGTTTGCTGAGTGGTAGAAGTTAAGAAAACATCTCACACAGGAGGAGTTGGAAAGGACAGGCTAAATGGACTCATTCATTTTTCTCAACTTAAAAAGTTCTGTTCGTTTTTTTTTGTTGTAAATTAGCTTTCATTGCATATTATTATGTGACTTGACATTTGTTATATTTTGTGAGGAGGACAACACAGCTTTTCCTAAAAAAGAGAATCAACACCTCCTACAATCGCTGTAACTTCCACACATGGCTGCTCTGGTATAATTATAGGTGGGCACCAAGGCCACCCCAGCTCCCCCTCTTTAGCTACACCTCTGCATATAATTGCTAAACAAGCTGTGAGAGCACGAAGAAGCATCTGAGGTTAAACCAGTTTTACCTTCATACACAGATCAATTGATACATATGAAAAAATCTTTTTACATCCACTGATTTTTGTTGAAATTTATTCTCTTTGATAAATGTCTGAGGCTTAATTTCAAAGTTATTAACTTCTAGTTTCTGATATTGTAATTTTTGAACATGCAGGTTAAGTAGAAAAGAGAGAAAACACTTTCTGATTAAAAAACAACACGCTGTTTATTGAATGGCAAAGGGGCAGCATGTGAGCTAAAACTAAACATAGTCTAAGGTAAATCAGTGCAAACATATCTCAAACTGTTGATTTTTTTTTGCTTCATTTATAATAGATAATAACTAGAAGATGACTATGAAGCACGACGAAGATTTCTAGATCCTTTTTTAATCCTGTCATCCACCCCTGTGTGAGGTTTCGGACCTGTAAGGCAAACTGCTTGTGAGATATCTCTGCACTGCTTTGAGGTTTGACCTAAATCCGAGTGACCTGAGCTGAACCTGAGTCAGAGTGAACTTTTGCCCACAGCATTTGCCACCTGGGGAAAGATCTTGAATTTACAAAGCGGGAAATTTGTTTTTTTTTAAATGACCGCCTTAAACGAGCATCTTCAGCAAAGTGAAGGCTGACAAAAAACAGCGCTGCGTGGCTGCTGTCAGTCGGCACGTCTCTGTCACGTTAAATTACTGCAGGACGCGTCCTCGCGCGGCAACACTAGCAGCGGTTCAGAGGGGCCCGCAGCGCAAAAACGCAGCCGTGAAATCTCTTCTTCTCCTGAATGCCGCTTGTGGAAATCCCATCAGCGTGGCGGGTGTATCAAACATTGAGTGATCAGCCGGAGTACATATACATTAGGCCACACGTGTTCACACAGGGAGCAGGCGCTGAAATGTTTTCTGGCTAATGAGTGATCATAAAGCTGTCCTCCTACACTCCATCTCTAATTATGGACAGCAACAGCAGCAGCGGTGTGGAGACCAGTGAAGAGTCTATCTGGGATGAGACTGCCTTAAGCGTCTGGCGATATGGCGAGGAACGACAGTCGTTCCAGCCGACGGACTTTTTAAATAAGACAACTCTAGGCGAACAACCTCAAACGACATCTAGGTGAGGAAAATAAATACAAAGCAGTGCCATCTGCTCTTAGGAACAGCCTTTTTTTTAAAGGATCACCACTGCAGCAGATTTAGCCACTTTTTATACACTCTTTAGCCTTTAAAATAAAAGCTGCTTCTCTGAATTGAGACTGCGAGTGTTTGTGTCGGCTACCTGCAGATTTCGTCCGACAGTTTCCTCTCCTTTCGACTTGGCGCACGCCAGCTGCTCCCTCAGCATCTCTTGCCGCATGTGGATGGCCTGCAGCGCCTCCTGGATGTCAAAGAAGTTCTCCTGTTGGTGTCACAGACAGTATACATGTCTTAGGTTTCCATTTGATTGTTTCTTTAAGATTCATTTGAAGGTTCTGGTTGGTTCTCGGAGCCAAGAAGAAATGGAGTTTCTCTCGGTAGACAAGTAAATGTAGTGTTTTAGTATGAAACTACAAATCCCATCCAACTGACAGCTAACAGCTTGCTGAAGTGTCAGTCATCAGCAATTCTTCATCCAGGTAGAGTATAATGAGGTCAGTGTATGTGCAGGCAATCCCCGTGAGCCAAAGGCTCTTCAATGGCTGCTCAGTTTTTTCTACTCGTGGGTCTTTGGGAGGGGTAGCCAATCAAAAGAAAGTTTGCTTGGAGCGGGAGGAGCTAAATCAACTTGTTTTAGACCATGGGGCTGCACCAAGGCTCAGTATAGGGCTGGGACAACGCGTCGACGTAATCGATTACGTCTACGAAAGAATTTGCGTCTATGCGTCATCACTTTCAAAAAAACACATGGCGGAAGCGAGTAGCAGTAACATGTCGACTTAAACCACGCCCCCCGAACAAGCAGTTCTACAGTATGGGGATATTTTAACCGAAAAGGAAGTGATTCAGTCTTTGCCGGCTTTGTAAGGTGGAAATGGCCGATCATAAAACGACCGTAAGTTTTCAACTTTTTTACTAACGCTGGTTTCTACCCTTTAATTCATCCAGACACCCCCCACGTAGACATACACTCAGAGATAAACACCCAACCTCCGTAAATGCAAAACTCATTTACGCTGCTTAGCAGTAACATATATCATTAGATTCATCAATGCATCGAAAAATTAATCAC
>VURO01050664.1:101199-111394 GCA_015108175.1 Pelvicachromis taeniatus | reverse complement strand
CCAAATTCAATTCAATTCAATTTCAATTCAATTCAATTCAATTTTATTTATATAGCGCCAAATCACAACATCAGTCGCCTCAAGGCGCTTTACATTGTAAGGTAGACCCTACAATAATACATACAGTGAAAAACCCAACAATCATATGACCCCCTATGAGCAAGCACTTTGGCGACAGTGGGAAGGAAAAACTCCCTTTTAACAGGAAGAAACCTCCGGCAGAACCAGGCTCAGGGAGGGGCGGGCCATCTGCTGTGACCGGTTGGGGTGAAAGAAAGAAGACAGGATAAAAGACATGCTGTGGAAGAGAGACAGAGATTAATAACAAGTATGGTTGAATGCAGGGAGATCTATTAACACATGGTGAATGAGAAAGGTGACTGAAAATGACTCTACATCTATCTTTTTTTTACTGATTGTTGTCTAAATGTGTTAGCATTTCAAATGTGAACCTTTGCTAAAAGTCTTTGAATTCTGTTTTGCCCAGCCTGTCATTAAGACATGCACCTTGTGCCCTCCCCCCAGAGACTACAAAGAAAGAACAAATAGGCTGATACCGCACAGAGGATGTGAAACCATTTTAATAACCTTCTGAAGGCAGAGCACAAGCTCTGTTTATCAGATGCTAAATTAGCTGAAACTCTGTCTCACAGCGTGCTCTCATATTTATTTAGAGATCCACTCATGACCAGAATTAAGTCGCAGCTGTGGCACCTTCACATGTGTGTGTTTAACCATGGGGAGGCAAAAAAAAATTCCAACAAATATTTTCATTATGAATCAAGCAGTTTTGCACAACAACAAAAAAACGGCTTGGAATTCTTCAGAAATTCCCGCGGTATATTGCTCTCTCACCACAGGAGGGTGTTTTGGTTTCTCTCAGTTACAATAAACAGAAAGAGCAAAGTATTTGTTTTTGCCATCAGATGTGAAGCTTCAATGCACTCCATTAATTATGCGATGGCTGTTATTACAAATAAAAATGGCCTTTCAAAAAAAAAAAAATCTAAACTTTGCACCTAAAGTAAACCATCTTTCTCAGCAGTGCCATTATTAATATTGATAATGCATTGTATCATTGCATATTGTGGTATATTTTTAAAGGCACTGCAAAGCTTTTAAACAGATGCTACACATACAAATGTGAATCATGATATATCTTGACCTCATTTGACAATGCGTTAACAAACCCAACATCACACTGTCACAACAGCCGCGCACCCTTTCTGCATTTTTCTCTAGCGAGATGAGTAAGAGGCAGTCGCTAATTACCGAATCAACGCAGCACGTTGTCACGTAATTATAGTGCTGCTATTTGATTTGGGCGATTTGATTATGTATTGGCAATAACATTATTGTCGTGGCTATTTGTTATAAAACTTTGCTGCATACGTTGGAGTGCAGTACCAGCCTCACTAACCCAGTTTCATGAGTTACATGCATATTAAGGATTTGCAGATGCTGAAAGGCTGCCGAAAGACTTTCTTCACAAATCAGTTCTTTCAGATGAGCGAGTGGATTTTCTTTACCGTCTGAAAATTGAGAAGCTTTGTTCCAAAATGGATTTTGTGCAGTCAACAAAGAACTGATTGAGATTGTTCAGTCACTTGTGAGGGAATTGTAGTTTTCTTTTTCTTTTTTTTTTGAATTGATCGAATTGGATGTGAGTTGTATGTGGTATGGAGCATTTGAGAGAATACAAATCTATGACAAAGAGAAAAAGACATTGAGAGGGGAAAAGAGGCTTAAGAAGTGGTGAGAGGAAAAAAAATTATAAAAAGGAAGTGAAATTGATGTTTGGCCAAATGGAGAAAGATGGCTGGGAACTAATAGAGTGGGTGAAGGAGTCTGAAGAAGCTGCAGAACTGGGCCCCAAAAGACACTTCTCCCTTCCATCCTGCTCTTCATACCTCTTTGCTCCTTCCCTCGCTCCTTCATCCTGCCCTCTATTAAAGCTTTAATTGGGTCTGAAATTTGAACACAACCCAAAACTCAGAGATTAGCATTACGTGAATCCAACCCCAAATAAATCCTGACTAAACTCCAAGTCATTTGCACATATAAATGGCTAATAACATTATTTTTTGACAATACATTGGAACTTGCCTGAACTCTCTGTAGACTATTCAGGGAATCACTTGAAACCGAGCTAAATCAAAGCTGCAGGGTTGAGTTTTGTCTCGTTTTCCTTTTTTATCCATGGAGATTTTTAGTTAAGTTTATCTTTACGACTTCCTTTCTTCACTCGGGCACTATTTTTCCAGCCCAGCAAAAAATTTTATCTTCCTACTGACGCTATAGAAATGCAGGAGTGGCATTTTAAACTCAGTATGAAGAACCAGTTCATAATTAAGCGAGCAGAACTGTGGGTTTATTGTAGAAACCACGTTCTGCTGTCTGTAACGTTTTCCCTCTGGCTGCACAACTTTCTCCGCAATGTGCCAGAAAATAGCACAATTATCCACTTCATCCATTAATTCTGCTTCAATTTTAGGCTGTTACAATAATTAACACTTATGGATTTGATGTTTTTGTGTGCCATGATATTCTCTTTTTTTAGATGTTACCTTTTATAAAATGACAATAAGCTGTAATGTATCATTTTCTAATAAGTGATGGGCTTTAATATCAGTGTTGGGGTTGCCAAGATGTGAGAAAAAAACATTTAGTGGGGTTTTTTTGCTGTAATTAATTAGGATGCCTACTGCAACAGACTGTTTGTCCAGCTAGCTTATGGAAAAGGTCAGAAAGAAAATCAAAGTATTAACTGCTTATTAACATTTACAACCGCAGGCCTAATGTAGTTCACTTCACTTAGAAACAATTTGACCAGCCACAAGAATGTGAAATGAGGCTGATAAGAGCTTTTTTATTCACATTGTTTGGTAAAAGTTTGCATCATTACTGTATCAGGTTTGCAGCTATAAATGTTAGTGTTTCCTGTGAGGCATTAGCAAATGATTTTGGTTCAAGTGTCCAGTAGATAATCAAAGACTCTAGTAGATAATTCATTAATAAATTAAAACCCTAAAAAGGCAAGAAGTGTCTCAAATAGTTACCACGTCTCAGAATGTGGTCACCATATTTTTTATTCATCTCCCTGAGACATTTTCCCAGAACCAGTGTCCTGCTGCTTGCATGAAAAATACCCTCAAGTCATTTTTACTACCACACATCTTAAGTTAGCCCGAGTGGTTTCGATTTTTTTCTTCTTCTCCACAAACATGCAGCTAAAGCGTGAAAACAGAGCTAGAGATGCCATATTTTTTGGCTGAGAGACACCACACTCCTCCCAAATTTCTATAGACACCTATTAAGTCCTGTTCCCAAAGCTCTTATGTACTTTAGCATTCAATCTGTCCATTAATATGGCCATCAATCCTCCAGACCACGTTGGTTTAATGGCTACAACCACTTGCATTTACCAAATGGTCTTTCCTACCAATTGCACCAATTGCATTTTGAATACCTCAGTACCATAGGCGTCATTCCCCTGATATCTGCTTCAAAGCAAAAGTGGTAACAGAAAAATAGAGGAAGCGAAATGTTTGGTCCATGGCTCATCTAATGCAATTAATTTATCCGTGAGCCTCATCAGAAATGAAAGGATGTGAAAGTGAGTGATTGCAGCGTTGTGTGTGCTGCCACAGCATGTGGCTGACTCATCTGTGATTCCCTCCCCAGCGCATCCCTGCACCCACACACTGGAGTCAGCCAGATCAAAGATTTACATCCTTATTGTAACCTTTTGGGTGGAGCTCATAGTTGACAGGCCTGGTTGGAATCAGACGTACTTTGTCAATGGGCAAGCCATTTCTGTGGAGAGATCCCCTACTGAGCCCATCTGTATTTCTGGAGCTCTGTGGTAAAAAAAAAATGCTGCAGGGCTTTTCACTAGAGAGTAATCCACACATTGCTGAAAAAACATCAGCATCATTTTCATTTGGATTTAACTATCAAATCTCTGAACTCTGCGGCACGTTTTCACCCGCCTTTATTAAAATTGCATACGTGTTAATAAATATCTTTGACTTTTCCGTGGAGCTTTTTGGCCTTTGTAATCTCCTTCGAGTGCCTATTTTTTTAAATATTTCTTTTACTTGATTATGTTCATATTTTTGCACACATTTGCATACCAGTGTTGTTTTTCCGTCTGAGCTGCAGGGGGAAACGAAGATTCTGAAGCTGAAGAACCTGCGTCCCCAAGACTACGCTAACTACAGCTGCATCGCCTCTGTCAGAAATGTGTGTGGGATTCCTGACCGCAGTGTTATCTTCAGACTCACCAACAAGACAGGTACTCCATATCATTACTGACTTTTGTGCTCAGAAAGCTTATTACAACCAAATAATTACATCCTTTAAAAAAAAGCGTAGGAAAAATGTAAAAAAGAAAAGAAAGATGAAGTGTCATGCAGTTTTTCAGCTGAGTTATTCTGTAAGTGTCATAACTGCCAAAGCTGTCCATCTTCCTCCAGTCTATCATCGATGCCGCGCTCTCTTTTTCCACAGCATCCCCGTCCATCAAACTGCTGGTGGAGGATCCTATTGTGGTGAATCCGGGACAGACAGTATCCTTGGTTTGCATCACTACAGGAGGTGAGCCACCTCCCATTCTCACCTGGGTCAGCAGTAATGACAGCCTGCCACAAAGAAGTGTGGTGAAGGGCGGCACACTTACGCTTCCGGCCATCACCTCAGATGAGGCGGGGGTGTACAGCTGCGTGGCCAGCAACAATGTGGGAAACCCTGCTAAGAAGTCCACTACCATTGTGGTGCGAGGTGAGAATGCATAGCTGAATATACAAACACCATATAGATCCCAATCTAAGATTTATATTATTTTCTTGATTATCTGGGTGCAAATGTATCAAAGTTTTTATTTAGAAAATGTGTCTTTCAAGACTTCCATTTTCATTTGGTCACTAATACCTGCTATGTCTTTAGCCTGGTAAACAGAAACACACAGTCCAACCTTTTTTTAAATTTTATATTGTTTTATTTGATTTAGTTAGTTGGTTGATTATGTGGAGCAATATCGAACTGCTAATGCTAACCTTAAAGCCTGGTGTGCCGATTTTGAAATCCATATACTAAACACGGGAGTGCAGATGGATCTATGCAACTGAAAACCCAGTAAATTATTTTTATTTTTTATTGCAATACCTCCAAAACAGTAAGAAAATCCTTATCGGATAATGTGGCTAAAAGTACCATTCAATACTTTGATTTTATACCCACAAGCCAAACTGGAACGCTCCGGGACATTGTGGAAATTTTAACCTCCTAAGACCCAAACTCATTCATGTCATGCATGTTTAATTTCTCTTTGCTATTTGGGCTGATTGGGACCTGATGAATGTAAAAACAAAGAATGACCTGATTTTTGTTTTTTCAGATTTTTGTTTTTGAGAAAAATGAGATCCACATATGAGGACATTCGTTTTAAATTTTGAAATGGATATCAGGCCCTTGTAGAGCAAAATTATGTATTTTGGTTTAGACAACCCAAAATGTGATGACTGCCAGGTCCTAGGAGGTTAAGAATGATTTCAAACCAATAAACAGCATGTGTGTTTTTCTTACAACCTGCTGTGCAACCAAATCTTGGCTAATTTTTACTGATCTTCAAATTTTTTAAAATATACTTTTTATTCAGTCTCATGCTGTTTGTCTCTGCTATATTATACCCTTTATACCGGTCACTCTCATTCTCACTGATAACAGCTTGCAGCCAAAGTGATGTCACATCCGCTTGCACAAACCGCGTTCTGGTGTAGCCTCATACAGGTCCTGTTGCCGACGTGTTTGGGTTGAAGAAACACAAGTTTCGCTTTTTACTGCCAGTTCAAAGAAACATCAGTGCAGAAACTCAGAGATTCCCACCTTACGCAGAGTAAGACGCTGTAACAGCTGGAAAAGATGAGACTTGCAGTCACTTTGCTTCCTGTTTTGACTTCTTCTGCTCCAGTACCAGTGCTGGTGCGCATGGTTTTTTTGAGTGGCAACACCTGACATTAAGTACAATACTTCAGAAAGTGCCCAGTGGTGATCTTACTGGTTGCTAGTGCAGCGACATTAATGGGCCCTTTAGCATGCTCAGCAGACGTCTTTTCAGCCAGTAGCTGTTTCTGACCACACCAGCCAAAGAGGACAATCAAAAAGCCTGTGACTGTTTAATGGTTTATTGGATTGTAGTAATTCATTTGAGTTTTAACTGGGTAAAAGGTATATTATAGCAAATATGTGGACATAAATAGATAAATAAATAACAAGCCACAGTCCTTAAATTATGGGCAAATCTCCTTTGTGCTCATTGAAAAGAAGATTTGAAATTTTCCATGTCTTTATTCAGTATATTCACAGCCTCGATAGCTTCAGATAAAAAGCGCGGACTAAAGTTACAAACCCATCGAATCTTTACTTCAGCTGTGGATAACTTAAAAACAGTCGAGGGCAATGCTAGCGGGAAGAGAGTGCGAAGCCATTAATTAAAATACACTGATTCAAGAAGTGGTTATCACAAATTTAACAAGAGCAGCTGGAGGAGGGTCACTGCTGTCTGCTTGGTCATTACCAGAAAAACATTATTTTCCAAGCTGCTCTTCACCTGAGTGGCACAGGAGGCAGAGGAGCATCTGATCTTGCTGTAGCTCATTACAGAAATAACTGTTTTCTGAGTACCACTTTCTGCATGCTTGTCGTTCTGATGGCTCGCTATCAAAGTGGATACCCAGCAGATGATGGGCACTTGTACTAGATATGAACCTGGCACAAGAAATGTAAGAAGAAAAAAAAAAAAAGTCAAAATGCTGAAAACCTATTTGAGGGCTAATTCTTAATAAAGTCAATGTTATAATTTGTAAAGAAAAGCCATTTCACTATAAGAGCCGCAGCGATGCGGCACAACGCCTGAGGAAATTGACTTTCATACTTTTAAATCGATTGCTGTTACTAAGCTTGAGGATTAAGGGTGGTGTTTGATCAGGCTTTTATCTGTGACATAACAGAAGATACCAATGGCCTGAATGAGAAAATGCGGGAATCTGTGGCAGGTGACTAAAAACATGCATTAATTAGCTTAAGCCTGACAAACAACACAAGCATTTGTGCAATGATCATACTTTAAGTTTCTCTGTACGCACATAAGTGGAAGACATATGAACAGGAGTTTAGCAGAGTGGCTCAGAAGTGTAGTTTGTCACAATTTTCTCTTTTCATCTCAGAGATTATGCCACAGCTCCATCATCAGGTCGCCTCTATGCTGAGCCTGTTTGGAAGCATTTATTTATGCAGCCATATACTCCCTAGGCTGAAAATCAAATCATCAACAAATCATCTCTGATGGTCCCCCTGACAGATATACCCCGTCTCCGTATTGTGAAAGTGCCCATACAGTTGAAGACTTAAGAACTGAAGGGCTTACATCAAAGAGGAGATGTCAGGTGTCCCGTGGGAGCGAATAAGTCAGAGCACACTCACTGCAGGCAGTCACTGCAATAAATATGACACTCTCACTGATGTCTCACATCTGGATGCACAATACGTCGCATATGGGATCTTAGTAAAATATCATAAAAGAGAATTCACTACCTTTATTAAACATATGTTTTTTTTTTAAATATATAGACCTCTATCATCTGTCTAAGCCTATTGAGCAATGTCTGCACTTGTAAAAAGTTAAACAGGAAGAATATGCATTATTCTGCTTGAATATCTAGTAGCAAACACATACACAGCCACTGATTTGCTATGCAGCGGATTGCAGAAAAATAAGGATTTTGTTTGTGCAGGCTGCTATCATCACATCAGATATAAAAGTTTAATGCATGATATTTCCATAACTTTGACTTGGATATTTGATATAATTGTTACTGTTCTTAAAGTCATATCGATTAAGCAAAAGACAAAATAGTCATTATGGAGCTACTGAACTTGTACTGTGCACTCATTTCTTTCATATTTGTCTTCCAATTAGCCAGATTTTCTTATATTTTTTAAAGCAGTCTTGAGCAATAGTTCTTTGGTCTTCCAAGGCGTATTTTGGACATTGGCTGCTTTTTCACTCCTTTTCAGTTCAGTCCTTGTACCTGACCATGTTTAAAAGGATACATATGTATATTTCTAAAACCTCATAACACTCACCTGCGAATCATTCAAGAATAAAAACTGACAGATGTGCCACTGTTGTGTCCACATATAACCAACAACTTATGTTGTTGATTAGAAAACAAGATTATAGTTTATCTTTTGGTAATTTGTTTCTGTTTCATTAGTGAAATCAATGAAACATGCCATAGATAGTTTGACAGGCAAAAAAATTGTATTTTTGCTCCAACAAGGTGATTACCAAAGAGCTATTACCTGAAAACTTGGAAAAACTCTGCATGGTGTATAGTGAGTCCATAGAGCTATCTACAGAAGACGAACTATGAAAAGGCTGAGGAATGCCAAATTTGGACTTTGGATTGTTATGTGAATATTGATGGAATTCATGGAATAATGAACACAGCGTCACTCACAGCAGACCATCATCAGTCATGGATTGGCCTCCCCAGAATCTCAACATTACTGAGGTAGTGTGAGATCATCTTGATAGAGAACAGAACAAAAGGGAGAAACATCCAAAGAAGAGCTTTGAATGTCTGAAGAACTTTTCTGAAGACTACTTAAAGAGATTATAGGAATGCTGCCGAAGAGAGTTCAAGTGTTAAAGAATAAAGCCGGTCCAAACAAACATTGACTTTCATGTCATGCTTGTTACAATTGCATGAACTCTGTTTTTGCCTTAAAAGCTGCATTCCCATTTGTTTTTGCATCTTTCAGTAAATTGCTGCATCTTTTTTCCCAACAAAATATAAAAACATGAGGGTGGCTTAAGACTTTTGCCCCGTACTGCATCCTTGTGTGAAAGACTTTAAAGGCTTGTAAAAACCCACTTACATCACTTTGACTTTCATTTAGATGATTAGACTACGGCAGTAAGATAGGAGAGGTGGGTAAAGAAATTAACAACTGACAAGAAGTCAGGTACATAAAGTTAATGAATCATCACACATCGAACAGCAAGCAGACATAAATGAAAAACAGAAAGGGAGGAAAACAGTCAAAATGACACAATTAATGAGCATGTGATGAAGCAAATAAAAGGTCTCTGACAAAAGAAAATAAATTGGGCACATTCTTATCAGACTAATGAACAGTCACTCCTGTCAGTACAGCTCTGGGATCAATCACGACAGACAGTGGAAATAACACTTTTCACAAAGACCGACTTTTGATCAGATAACTTGAACGATAGCTGAGCTTGGACACTGAGCGATATCATCAAAGCAGAGTCAATTAGAAAGGAAGACGAACTGAGGCACAATCATGCCTCAGTTTGTCACAATCATGTGACGCGAAACAATCCAAAGTCAAGTAAAACATCACTGACGCCAAATTTAATTTGGACCAAGCACGAGAAATGGAATAACTGCTGTAAAAGTTAAAAGCAATGCTCATTTGATTTTTTTTTATTTGACAGAAAAATATGTGGAACAGTTAGTTGAAAAGAGAGGCGACGTTGTCTACTTTGACGTCACTAATTAGCAGGAGGTGGGTTCAGGAGGCTATCATATATCTCGGGATCGCTCTCCTGAGTCTGATTAGCTGTCACTGACGCAATTTCAATTTTGGGATTTGCATGCACCAAATAATTATGGTCGTCATAGCTGTGCAATGGGAGATATATGTCTAAATTCAATGATTTAACATATCATTTGTACCAAAAATAGATTCTGCTGTAAGGCGTAAGTGCAAGCATCAGCACAGTGTACTTTATTTTAAACAGCATGATGCTTAAAGGCTGGTCTCATCAGTCGCGCCGACCGTATCAGCATGATACAGATAATTATATTCTGTTTGACGACTGCTTTTCTTAAAAACCAAACTGTGAGTCATTCTTTTTCCGAACCTTTTCTCCTTTGTGTACTCGTGCTTTTTGCGGCATCTTTGTGGCGCTTCCCTCAAAGTGATTCTTCCTGTAAGTGAGTGTCACGCGGCATGAAAGAAAGCTCACAGCATCGCGCCGTATTAAGGGGGCTGGTGGGTGGGCCAGGATGGGGTTGTGCTAAATTTCCATCTTTAGTGGGAAACTTCTATCACCATGGATACTGTTAGGTATTTAAATTTAGAAGCAAATCAGTCTTTTTCT
>VURO01050664.1:58291-93830 GCA_015108175.1 Pelvicachromis taeniatus | reverse complement strand
TTATCCATTTTTTTTTTTTTTTTTTTTTTTTTTTATGTATCAGTGGAGACAATAATTGCATTCATGGACAGGCCACTGAATCATCAGCTAAATTTAATAGATATGAAGTGGATACAAGTAACTAAAAGATTTCTTTTTTTGTTTAGTTTTTTTTTGGTCCACAGCTCCACAGTGCATCAGACACTGCATGATGAAATGTAACAGAGGGCCTTCTCATCCATGAAAGCATGATTCATGTGGTCAGTTGAGTGTGTCTGCACTAGAATTATAGTGCATTGTATTTTTTTTGCTTATTGATAGTGTTGATGGGATCTTATATGAATATAGCAGGTACTTTTAAAGATAATGTATCTGGATTAGTGACCTCTAATGAGTAAATGTATATTTAATGCTATATTTACTCACTGACATGAGTCTAGTTTGTGACAGACGTCTTCATGAAATCCAGCCTCACAGTGAAGTAGAGTCAGACCTGTGACTGTTAAATACCCTCATTGTGTTTCAGTGTCTGAGCTGTAGGAATGTGAAAAAGACGTTTGCGTGTAATCCAAATCTTTATCCACTGTCATCTATGACAGCACTGCCACTCACATGTGTGTTTGTAAATTATGTGTGGGCGCGGATAGGATGATACTTAAGAGGTGGTAGCCAACTCTGTTCAGGATGTTGCTGGGACACCAAAGGGCTTTTCACACTGTCAGAATATAAACGCATCTCTATCTCTGGATGTCTCTAAAATGTCTGATGCGTTCCCTTACAGATACACTCACAAAGTGGCTTTAACTGCGAACTCTATATTTTCTCAATAACCTTATTCTTTGTGATGAGCTTAAGGAATGCACGAAGGAGTTGTTCAATGTGCTGCCGAGCTGAGTCTAAACAGGAAATGAATGTAGGTTCCTGATAATGCTTTGCATCCATAAAGGTCACAGATATACGGATGCACACCGTATAATGTCAATTGTCACAGTTTCCACACCAGCACTATTGAATTATACTTCACGATTGATAGGCAGTGCCTTGGAGAATAAGGATATATGGGATACGAGAGTGAATGCAAATGCACATTGGTGTTTGGAGAGCGCTGACATGATTGTAATATTTGTATCTGACACGCGTCAGAAATAGGATTGTGTGCCTGCCGACACTGATTTCAAACGTGAGGAGGAAGATCATGTCAAGGAGGCGTGTGTCACTCGTCTCCCCTTCAGTTTGCAGCTTGGCAGGCGTCACAATGTTTTGCGCATTCAATTTCCTGTGTTTAAATCTGACATGCAGGTTTTGTTTTCGTTTTCTTTTTACCAAACTGAATATGATAATGTCACTTGGGAATTGCTAGATGAAAAGATTTCCATGGTGCCGTCAGCTATTTTGCTGAGGAGATGAATTGAACAGTAGACGCGGGGTTTGGAACCAATACTGCATGCATTATAATGAAATCATCTTCTTTTTTCTCTTCAGAGAAGCTATGCTTTGAAAATGGAGTTTGCAAACCAAATTGGATTAGAAATGGTGGATATTTTGTTAGGTATCTCTCCAATTTCACAGTGTGTGTTTGCTTGTAGTGTGCGTGAACCTGCTTCAGTACCGTAGGATTCTTCAGTCTGTAGCTATCAATATTAATGCCGGTTCAAAGCGTTGGGCTTTCAAACAGACACAGGTTTCTGCTTTATCTTTTAAGTTCTCTGTTTGACCCTACTGCACCATCAAAAGATCAAATTTCAGATGTTGTTTACGTAAACCAGTTGCAGTTGTCCTCATCGTCTACTCTTACACCTCGGGTTGAAAAAGCTTTTATAATTTCACAGCCCTGCTCCAGAAATGACACGTCTTGGGGAGCAAATATCATCTTTTGCTCAGTTAGTTGCTTAGATCAGGTATTTCAGGCAGCTGTGACTTGATGCAGGCTTTCACTGCCTTTTTGAACAATGTGTGTTTTGACTGGTACACGCGCACTTAGTTTTATAGCGCATTCACTTGAGATGCATAACAGTGATTTACAGCTCAAGTGTGGACGTTGAGCAAAGTAAAAATGTGGGGGGAAAAAAAAATCTATTTAAAAATCTATAAAATCCTGTCTTTGGGATTAGATCTAAAAAAACACATCAATATAACAACGAAAGCCAAATCCCGCTGTGAATATCTCAGGGTTTGTTTCAACACCATGCTGCAGAATCAACAAGTGAAGGGTACAAACATACATACAAATCTAATTCTTATCAAATGATTTCTTTTTTCATTTGCAGCTTTGAAAAAAGGACGATTCTGGATCACTCCAGATCCCTACCACAATGATGACCACATCCAGATTGGACGGGAAGTCAAGATATCCTGTCAGGTACAGTTACAGAAATCACTGGGAGACTAAGCGCTCATGGTTATGCGTATAATATTGAGCTAATGTGAGTCAGTGTAATAAAAATAAAGCCTTTTAATGTCACAGGTAGAGGCAACACCTCCAGAGGAGCTGACATTTAGCTGGCTGAAGAACGGCCGTGCCCTGCGGAGCTCAGAGCGTATGGTCATCACCCAGACAGATCCTGACATCTCACCTGGAACCACCAATCTGGACATCATAGACCTGAAATTCACCGATTTTGGCACGTACACCTGCGTGGCCGCTCTGAAGGGAGGAGGCATCCCGGAGATCAGCATCGATGTCAACATCTCTTCCACAACTGGTGAGCCTCACACCCCTTTGTGGCAGTGGCACATCTATACTCCTGCCCCCAACAGATTTGACACAAACACATTGATTTTTCACAGCTCCTTTAGTCACGCCCAATTGGCTTCAACTTTTTAACTGTCTCATCAGTCCCATCAGTTTTTAGTTCATTTTACTATATTTATTTCCTGATGGTCAAAAAATAAAGCAGTGTAATGTCACAGCATTACATAACCCTCCATTGCATTGTTAAACCATATATGCTCACAAGCATGTTACATACCGTGGGTCAAAGCTGGAATTAAAATTAGTATTCAGTATCTAACGACCATGGACAGCTGATGGATACTTATCTAGCAAGTATTAATATGTGCAATTTAATTCAGCATGGAAAATGTTGTTGGTGCTCAAGTTGGATAGAAATGGTGGCAGTCCAATGAAAGTGGATCAGCAGGCAGTACTACGGCGCTTAGAGAGGAAACGTCAGCTTTACCAACGCTTACCAGCGTACAACAGCACAGTAACACCACAGTGGTTTTGTTCGTGTTTGTGATTGGCAGCATGCTGCCAGTACACTTGACCTTTCATGTGACCACACCTAGTGTAGCCAGATTGGGAAACCTTAAGTTGACTTGATGAGTTGATAACCATCTTCTTGCAAACACACAGCTTGATTGCTGATTTTAGGGTAAGTGAAGCCAAATTAGATATTCTGGGTATTGGACTTTGTGATATAGTTGCCAAGTTACAAGAAAGAAAGGATTTCTTTTGAAGGGTGCTTTCGACCAAATTCATTTGTTCCCATATACTTTTAATGCTGTCTGGTGAGGTTATTACATATCCGCCACAATGTGATGCCCTGTCAGGGCAGATGAATAGAGTATTGCTTACGGTGTTAACAGCAAGGTGCAATCACCATATTTTTCCTGTCTCAGAGAATGGTTGACAATAAAATGCATAGCTGAAGTGAGGTTTGGGAATTCGTTGCATCACATTCACAACTTTTGAGTTGGGCATTGTGTGTTTTTGCGTGTTCTCGCCATGTTATATCTGGGTATTTCAGCTTCTTCCCACACGTCAAAGACATGCATGGGAGGTTCATTTTCAACTCTTAATTGGCCATAGGTGTGAATTATCTCTCTGTTAGCCCTAAAATAGACTGGTGCAATGGCTTTACTTCAACTAATGTGCGTGCGTGCGTGCGTGCGTGCGTGCGTGCGTGCGTGCGTGCGTGCGTGCGTGCGTGCGTGTGTGTTTAAGAATTTTTAGTGGGTCATATACTGGAATGTTTGCATGTCTTATAGCTACAGGCTGTCTCTGCATCTACAGACTAAATTTTAATAATTGCTCCCAGACTGTGTAATAGTCATAAATATGTCTCTTTGGCTCCTATTTCCTCTCACATTATTACAGTAGCAACAGCTCTCTATCACAATAAGTGTTCAATTGAACTTTGTGAATCAAAACTGGCTCCATTGCGCCAGCTAATCAGACACTAAGTGTCCGTTACCCTTCCATCTGTCTGGCTGCTTTCAGGACTGTTCCGATTAACATGCACTCACCAGCCACTTCATCAGTTACACCTTGCTAGTACTGGATTAGCCCTCTTTTTGCCTTAAGAACTGTCTTAATTCTTCACAACATGGATTCAAAAAGATGGTGGAAACATTCCCCAGAAATGTGGGTTGATATTAATGTAATAGCATCATTTGTGACCTGCATATTCATGGTGTAAATCTCTCACTCCACCACATGCCAAAGGTGCTCTCCTGGATTGAGATCTGGTCACTGTGGAGGGCATTTGAGAACTGTGAATCAGTTTGAGATGATTGGAGGTTTGTGACGTGATGCTTTATCCTCCTGGAAGCAGCCTGCCAGAAGATCCATCAGAATATGGGTAAAATTGTAGGATAAATATTATCAACAGCCATATTCAGGTAGGCTGTGGCATTTAAATGATGCCCGGAGAGTACTCAGTACAGAGTGTGCCAGGAAAATATCCCCCACACCATTACACCACCAGCAGCCTGAATCGTTGATGTTGGCGGGATGGATTCATGCTTTCGTGCTTTTGTTGTTATTACAGAATGTCAAAGCAGAAATCGAGACTCATCAAACAAGACAACATTTTTCCAATCGTCTATTGTACAGGTTTTTTAGCCTGTGCAAATTGTAAGTTTCCTGTTCTTAGCTGAAAGGAGTTAGAATTGCCACTCACACTTTTTTTTTTTGGATCATTCTCTTTAAACCCTAGAGATGGTTTAGTGAGAAAATCCAACTAGATCAGCAGATTCTTTAAAACTCAAACACCCCGTTTATCACCAACACCCATACCACGTTCAAAGTCGCTTCAGTCACCTTTATTCCCAATTCTGATGCTCAGTTTGAACTTCAGCAGGTCGTCTTGACCATGTCTACATGCCTGAATGCATTGAGTTACTGCCATGTGACTGGGTGATTAGACATCTGTGGTAATGTGTAGTTGAACAGGTTGAAGTGGCTGGCATTAACAGCCTATTAATAACAACATACCAGTCCACCTTGTCTATTGAGCTGGTACATTTTAGCATCAGTTGAGGCAAATAGAGTGTGACTCATCTGAAAGAAAAGCACCACACCAGTCATTCACTGTGTCCTTTAGATTCTGTGACGTTCTATCGTTTGTCAATTGTTTCCAATGAAAGTAAAAACAATGCATAAGCTTTGATAGCAGTATTCAGTCTTAAGCACAATAGTCAAAAAAGAAACTTTTTTCTGTCCATTGTTTTGGATTTTAACATCAATCAAAATCCAAAAAGAAAAAAAAAGCTACTGTTTCACAGGCAACAGAACAGAGACCGATTTATTATAAGATTGCCACGAAGCACATTTAGTAACGCTAACAATACCTTTTGTGCTTTCTTATCCCCTGGAGGTTTCGCAGCAATAGCCGAACGCAGTGGTTAGAGAGACAAAGCAATTATGCATTCATACATGTGATATCACAGGAATGCTCGTCTTTATCTGTGCTATCTGTTGTATACGTGAGGTCAGCGAATGAGCTGCAAAGATGTCTTTGTCAGCCACTGACTCCACTGGGAGAAATCGGCCCTTGTATCCACACGCCAAGACACCAACAGGGAGTTTCCTGGTTGCCCTCCGCTCATCCCAAACTTCCACATTTCCTTCGATGGGTGGGGGTGTAGAGGATGGGTGGAGGGGAATCCCGTGAGTTGGTGTAGCTGCTGGCATTGTAGATATCTCTTTTTTTTTTTTTTTTTGCTTTGAATTTCCTGGCATGTGTTCTGTGCTGATAAGTGACTGTTGGGTTGTGCGATGTTTTGATGATTGGGTTGCCGGCAAGCTTTACGTCCCCCTTTTCCACACATGTGCCTACACAGTGATAGCCACATTTACACACTCACACAGCCTTACCCATTTTCACTGTACTATTTTTCTATCACACACACCTGGCTGCCACTCTCAGCGTGAACATGAAAGCAATGTGTCGACCTTGTGTGCATAATTATTGTTAGATAATCCTTTGATAATCCCTGTGCTATAAAACAGTGGGATCAATCGCATCTGCCAAGATTGTTTCCTCATTATCTTTTAAGTAGCACATTCTCTTCTTTTGGAGTGCCTGGGCGATGCCAGTGCATTAACACAGATCCTTTAATGTGCAAAAAAACTAAATAAATAAATAAGTAAAATACCGCCGTCTGACTGAGGAAATAACCACGGAAATGACTGGCTCTTTTGTGATCATATGAAATGAAAGCTTTCCTTAAGGCTTAGATTTGATTGCTTCTTAAGCTTTCATTGTTCCAGTCGGATGTGTGGGTATGAAATAGTATGAAAGAGTTGCGTTTTGGTAGCTGTTCCTGTCACAGGAAATAATATACTGAATTTTGTTTCTGCCGGTTAAAATTCCTGCTGCTTTACCTGGATGTGACTGGGCTGTTTGCTGAAGGATGCCGTGTTTCTTTCGGCGAGATTGATGCCACGAGTCAGAGAAATGTCTCAGCTAAGTGCCATTGTATAGCTGCTGTGTACTAAAGCGCCTTGTGCCTCTGCCTCGCCTTGCGCCTGCAGCCTGTTGTGGGGTGAATAAGCCCTTTTTCTGTGCCTCTGCCTGTTTTCCTGAAGGGAGAAAGCCTGAGCTGCAATTAGAAGTCTTAATAAAAGTGTTTAGAGGAGATTACCGCAGGTTTGCCAAGGTTTCGTACAGGGGAAGTGATTGGAAAGCATTTGAGCCTAAAAGTATCTCTTCCCTGAACAATGTCACACTTGCTGGATGTTCCAACACTGCCTCTAGTTCCAGATTTGAAACCAGCGCTTAGCCAGAGACCACTCCACAGGATGCTTTGATTAAAGTGAAAACTATTATTTTTCCATTCTTTCAATTTTTGATGAGCGCAAATTTCCCAAATTTCTCACTTTTTGCAAAACGGCAGTAATAAGCAGTTTACCGTCTTCACACACTAGTTAAATAAGCAGCTTCTTTCCCCACCGGAGCTCCCGGAGATTGCACTGCTAATGCTTATTTATGAGTGTCTGAAAATGAGGACACAGACTTCCCCTTTGGATACTGTCAAGATTAAGAACCACGGGACACGGGAACAGCTGAAAAGAGTTACGAGCATTAGTGTAAAACATGCCATAAACTTCTAACAGGAAAAAGCAAATGAATCCTTTCATTAACTTGTGTGTAAAACGTGTGTTTATGTCTTGCTGGATTATGTTAGATGACATGATTACTGTCATTCTGAAATGTTACTTGGATTCAGACCGGAAATACCTGTGGGACATTTAAGAGATAAAATTTTAATAGCGTGTCGAGTTATTACAGATGGATTTCTCACGTTTAAAGCTAATTTTGATCACAGATAGCCACTTAGCTAATCGCTAAAAAGCAGAATTGTAATTATCACAGCACTGGAGCCTAAATTGCATTGGGATCTTTTAAACAGTTGTGCTTCCTTCACTCCCATTTGATACTTTTTTTTTTTTTATTCAGCAAATCACCGTCATGATTGATCACAAACTAAGTATCGTGACTGAAAGTCACCCCTCTTGTGCGGGTGATAAATCCTTCTTTGATGAGTCCCTCAATTAGCAACCTGCTCACACCTGAAATCCTGGCACCACCCAGTGTCTCTGTCAATCTTAAGAATTACTGCAGTTAATTAATTAAGCAAATCAATTTCAAGTGCTCAGTTGATTAAGAAATGAGTTGGTTTAATAAACACAGTGTACAAGCCTTTTTCTACAACAAAATTTGAGTCATCAGACGCACAGGGGAGGCCCGCCGCTCTCTGTGTGTCCTCCTTTCATGCACAATGTCGTCTTTTTGACTCTGATTTGTCATGATCTGCCATCATCTGAGGGACTGTGCCACAAGTGACTCTAATAGGGACAACATGACTGCTGGCTGTTGACCACTCTGATGTACTTGTTTCAGCAGCAAATTCACTGACCCTTTTAAAGAGAAACCTGGTCTGCATCCTGACTCATATACAGGGTGAAAAAGTTCAAACTGCTCTTTTGGTGCTCTTTTCCTCCTTTTTTATTCGCCCCCGTCTCGTCAGGACATTAAATTTTCATAGCACGTGTGTCTTGTTTGATGGTGCTGGTTACATGTCGATGCTCTTTCACAGAACAGGCTTTTTACAGTGTAAAAACATGAAGAAAAAAAAAACTACAAGTGCATTGTGTAGTGTTTTTGTATTGTTGAAAGCCTTCATTGTTATACTGCATATTCCATGTTTGGACAAAAGTACAGGCCATCTACATGTTTACACCTACAGGAGCTGCTCAGGTATGGAAATCCATGCATGGAGATACCAATGCGCAGTTTTTGTGCAGATTTTAATGCTAAAGCAGGCTTAGAGTCGGCAAAGTGTTGGACAATTTTGCACGTCAGCACTCAGAGACATTCCCATCTGTAACTTTTCGTGGTTTGCCAATTCCTGGCTGAGTTGCTGTAGTTCCTAAATGCTTTCACTTAGCGATAATACCACCTACAGTTTATTGTGGAAGATCTAGGAGGAAAGTCATTTTAGAAACTGGCTTGGGATAGTGGTGGCATCGGTGTTGTCTTTATAACGACACTTTCTTTCACAAATATGTGTCAGATCTGTGGCAATGGAACTGAAAACCTTATTCCTGTCCTATACATGTTTTCACGATGGCAATATTACTACATGAGTAGAGTTGTCAGCTGTAATTTGTGTCTCTTTTAATACTATAAAGAGTTTTTAGGTGGTTGAAAACACTCAAGGTTACTGGCCAATAATCTGTGTAGCAAAGTGGGAAAATGTTTAGTCTTGTTTAAGGTTCTTGGGTAGCTGGTTTAAGTCTAGTTGCTGTAGCATTAAGCTCCCTATTTAACAGAGAACCTGAGAAAGCTGCTAACATTGGTTTGACCTCTCACTTCATCCTATAACAGCTCGTTGGCAGTTGAGAAATACTACAAAGTGGATGTTCTTGTCAATAACAGGACTTTTTAACTCCATAAGCTAATGCTTGGAGTGAATTATGTGTGTTGGATTGCCTTGCGAGAAATGGTTAGCTACTGCTAGTAATCTAGTGAGCCTTAAGAGCTAGCACTTGCACTTTACTTTGGAAAGCTTTGTGACGCACATAATTCAGCCTTTGTATCACTTATAACCAGAAAGGTTGTTTACACAAGAGTAAAGTAAATCAATAAGAATCCACCCAGAAAGCCACCCAGTCGCTTTCTTTTTTCCCTCTACCAAATCAGGTTGGCTTTGCTTAAAGAAAACAGAAGATACTGCGCTCTGGCTGTCAGATTTTAATATTGCAATTTTATGTAAATTAACAAGTGGAAACTTTTATCCCAGCATATAGTACAGCATACTGATATAGTTATCGTAAAATTAATTGATATTGGCTTCACTTCACAGGTCTCTGCTTTGCTCGGCTCCACATCTGTCTGTTTGGATCAAAGCACAGCAAAAGAGGTATAAACTGTGAAACACAGGTCAGAGGAGAACAGCAAAACAGGATATTAACATATATTTAAATCATTTAAAAAATTATTTAAACAATTCAGTGTGAAAGGTCACTTTATAATTATGTTATAAACATGGTGAGGGGTAGTAGTTTCAAAGGAAGGGGCACGTATGACCACCTACTACTATCATGCAGGGACATTCATCCCTTGCTGAATTGACCGTTTACCGTATATCTTCTAATAATGGCCTGTCTCTTATTGACGCCTGTTTCTAATAAACGCCGGTTTGAAAACATGTCACGACAAATAGTCGCCGGTCTACAATAGTGGCCGGGCGACCCGGAAGTCCCTCCGCGCTGTCTTCTTCTTCTTCTTTTTAAATTTTATTGGTGGTTGGCAAACAACTGAATGGTGCGTTACTGCCACCAACTGGTATGGAGTGTGACTGGAACGTCACTCAAAAAAAACCCTCAGTGCTGTCGTCGGTCCTCACTCGGCCAGCTGTTTCCAATCAGCCGTCATCTACGACCAGCGGCATTTGCAGCGACCATCGAAGTGGGATTATTACACTGAACTGGAACTGTCGGCTAGCGAACCTGCTAACTGTGATTTTCTGGTCTTTTACGTCCTCTCCTGGAGAGTCGGGCGG
Organism: Pelvicachromis taeniatus; assembly: GCA_015108175.1. Classification (NCBI taxonomy): domain Eukaryota; kingdom Metazoa; phylum Chordata; class Actinopteri; order Cichliformes; family Cichlidae; genus Pelvicachromis; species Pelvicachromis taeniatus. Next base: position 83,558 of record VURO01050664.1, on the reverse strand, counting down.
AAAGAAGTTTCGGGGAGCACCACTAGTGCACTGGGCTTCCACAGACAAGGAGACACTCGGGAGCAAAGGAGGAGCACAATTGGGAACTGCATTATTTGTGAACTGTTGGAATACGTTTTGGAGCACTGTAAGTGTCTTTTCACCTCAGTCTGAAAACCGCGCCTGGGTCCTCTTTCCCTCTCACTTCCGTGACAATTCCGTCTGAAAAGGGAATAAGAGCCGGTCTCCAGCAACCGCCGGTCTCTTTTAAATGCCAGGCCGGCCGAATAATTTTTTGAATAAACGCCGGGGCTACTAATGGAAGATATACGGTATTCACTAAATCCTTACAGAGCAGTTCGGGGTTGTTTTTGTTTGTTTTTTTATTAAAGTTATAAACTGAAACTTGACTAATCATTTTAATGCAGATCCCAGCTCCACCATCTTCAGTATGCTAAGGCAATGTCACATGACCCATAAAACTCTTTCCAACTTGAAAAGTGAGCAAAAAGCCTGAATAACAAATTTGTCTTTGGTCTTGTAGCGTATACGTTCAGTCACATCTAAAATCTAAATTTCATTAATCCAAAGTTTGAAAATGAAGTTATAAACTGCACACAGGAACCAATTCCCCAAACTGGATCAACAGCCCGATAGACTAACTGTGAGCGATGAACTTCGATGAAGGGGCTTACCAGCTGTCCCACAGCTGGGACGCTGTCCTGAGAAATCCACCATATGACAACAATAGATGCCACTTCTACAGTGGTGCTGGGTACAATATGTCAGCACAGCACCTGTGATGTTCCTGTGGTAGATTGCTGGTGCCCAAAGTGTCAGCGCACATATAAACTTCAGTTTGTTAACAAACACACATATGTGGATGTTTGGGAATGTTGGATGACAACGGGCAGGGGTGTATCCATAGCTGAGGTTACTTTCAGAGTACAAAATATTTGAATAAGATGAAATGACTCGCTGCATTTGTGCTCGGTGTACCTGCCTATAGCCTCCACCGCAACACCTGCAGTCATGCTTTATGGAGGTGACCATCTGGGAAATCACCTCCCCGTCCAGCTGGGAAAATCTGAGAAACATGAATAAGAAACACTCTCCCTCCCTCATTAACTACTGTGAAGGCCCCTTGAGCAATTTACATAAACTGAGGGCCATCCGTGGGAGTTGCTCCCTGCTTAGCAGTGCAAAAGTAGTGTTGTATGCATTTGTTTTTAGACTGGACGTTTCTTTTATTGTGTTTTGTTGGTTAAACAAAAAAAGAAGGCACCGGTATAAAATCGATGTGAGTTTGTGAAGATTTTTTGAGATTGATTGTAGATTATAAAATCTCAGGGGAATGACACAGAACTCAAAACACACGCACACAAACGCGCACACATTGTTATGTCAGTCTTGTCACTGCTGTGGCACAGCAGTCTGTGGGTGCACTCTTCCAAATTCAACACATCTGTGTACATTTATTGCACTTCAGCGACTCAGGGTGTAGATACAGCCTCCCCCAAAACAGGCACACATAGAAACACACAGATTCAAAAACATGCCCACAGTGGACCTATGGGACTCCTCACTCTGTCCCCAGAGGATCAGGACTCTGAGGAACAGAGTACTGTCACATTGTGACCAACTCATTGGCCTCTAGCCGTCTGAGCACACAGTCTCATGCATACATGCATACACACACACACACACTGCAGGACCTGGTTTAGTAGAGAGCACTATGTTGCCATGGTGATGAGGAGTGATGTCATAGCACTTACCCGAAAAAAGGGGGCAGTGGGAATGTTTATTCTCTAAAACATCACTCTGGATCCTGTCGCTGTAAGATAATTCAAAGTGCCAGTTATTTCTACCTTTTTGCAGTTAGCTCATGTTGCTCTGTGTCTGCTGTGGTGCTGATGGATCCTAATTAAAAGCTACATTTGAAAGATCATTCCAGTGCTGTGCTGAGGCCAGACTAGAAGTTCCAGTCCCGATTTAACCCATAAATCTACAGATACATTCGCATGCACACACACACACAGATAGTGTTTTGCTCAGTAGCAAAGAGAAGAAGCATAGCATCTCATTGAGGAACTGAAGCAGGATCACAGCATGGTGTTACCCGTGGGCGAGGAGAGAAGCACTGAGCGATACGCGTGCACGTGCAGAGACATAAACCGCGCAGACGCACGCACACAGCAAAGACGTACGTACACAGCAAAGACGTACGTACACAGCGGGCATGCCTCGCAGGCATCACTGGCATTTGGATGGCTCTGGCACAATGAGAGCACACTGAAAACCAGTAGCAGGCTCCCTGCCACACTGAGCGTCGCAGTGGTCAGACTCACACAATAAGGCAGGGTGTTCACTTGGAAAAAACACAGCTAGAGGAAGAGTAATGTACAGAGTAAGCAAGAGAGAAGGACGTGCGAATTTCTGTGCGCATGTATGCCTGTCTGTTTTGGGGTTTTTTTCTTCATTGTGGTGCGAGGAGAGACAATGGCAGCTGATAGCCAGTATTTGTGCTGCCAAACCCAACAGGCAGACAAACTGTAATTGCCTGCCTAATCTGGGCAGTGGAGAGGCCAGGTGTAATGATGGTAACTCGGTGAATAAACCTCTCCTCCACACTCTAATGGATGCTTGCTGCTCCTCTCCTGTCCTTCCGCTGTCAACTCACTACTTCACTGTTTTAACCCAAGGAAATGCTCTGAATGGCGAAGTGGATTTGAACCTTTGCTGTTAAAATTGAGACATTGTGTGAATAAAAAAATCAGCAAATGTGCGAGAATGAAATGAGCGCCCGCCATCACTGGCTCTGTGGAGGGCCTTTTTTTTTTTCTTCTTTTTTCTGTGTAGTGCCAAACACAATGCCAGTATTTTATCTGTGAATGACCAGACTTCATTATTTCATGCAAGTCACACCAGCATTTTTTTTTTCCTCAATACTCACTAGCTCATGATCTGGTTTATGTGCAGGGTTAGGTAATAGCCTTTCATCTCTTGTAATGCAGTCAAAATGTGTTGTCCAGATACTGCAGTAATAGATGTTATTGTAATAACAGAAAATGAAAGTACTGTGAAATCATCAGAGAGAATTATCATCCAAGTCCACAGAATTTTTGCATAATTTGTTTGTATTTTTCAGCTCATTGTTTTGGTTCTGTAGCCCGTTTATTACTCCGTGCCTCATGGAAGTGGGCACGTGTTTGCTAACACATTTATCACATTACGCCAAACATTCTTTACTTCCAGTTCCTAAATCAATCAATAATTGCAGCTTTGTTCTCATTCATTCCACGAATAAGATTAAGATTGTCTGACAGCATGCCCTGTTTACAAAATGTATTCAGTTTTTGGTCATAATTACAGAGCTTTCATTTTTTTCAATCCATAATCTATCTCAGGAATAACAATGAGCTCATTTTAGAGTGCAGCAGAGTCTTTAATAAGCACAGCCTTATACGAAGGATCGTGAGATTGCCTTGTTTCTAACAGTGTGATAATTTATCCAAGATTCTTGGTTGGGAGGGGGAGACAAAATGAACGTGACCTGGAGCTGGAGCACTGCAACGGCTGCAGGATTCTCACCTCTCACCCACACAAAAATGGGGTCAAAAGAAATATAGCTGGACTCTGTTTCATTTTCGTGAGATTGCTGGTGATTTCATCACTGTGAAACTCCAATGTGGCTTGAATCCATTCCAGCTGCAGCATTGTTTGGGCAGAATGACAGTGATTCGAAAATCATCAGGGAAGCACGACACGGTTTCATCATTGCTGAGAAGATTTTCACTCCTCAAATTGCTGGCTGTAAACTATTTTTGGGAACAGTGCTACAAAACAGAGCTGGAGTCTGTTGATGATTTGGACTCACACAAAACCACACGAACACACTTATACACATACACAGCACTCTAGGAGCCGGTGCAATTTGCCAGGTTTACTAATTAAACAAATTTACTTGGCCAGCATGCTTGGTGAGGAACCAGACTGTTTGATCCAACCTGCTAGATTTCCTGCCTTCCACACTTAGAGCAGACAGATGCACACATAAACACACTCAAGGATATCTGCAAATCTTCTTCTTCCTCGTTTTTATTATTAATTGTTTGCACTAAGCCAGACTCTAAAATACCTGTTATAAAATAGGCAGATGTCTATTTATTGGGTCATATGTTGTTACGTGGCCAACCTCAGTGCTGCATCACCTTTGAGAGGGTTCTCTTGTAAATGCTCTAAATTATGGGGGGGCTAGATTGAGCCTGAGCGGCTGCACGAGGAGGATAGGAGGAGGGCAGGGAAGTAAAAAGCTGTGAAGAGTGATGGCGATGATGCAACTATGAATGTTAAAGTGATGTTAGATGTGGAAAACATCTCCGAAAAACAGTTTTGTGATGAGAAAGTGATGAGATGATGAAAATGTGACAGTGAAAGTAACAATGCTGTTTGGCTGTTGATTGTAATGCCGATGCTGCTACTGCTGAGAGTGTGTTAGAAGTGTAAGGATAGCAGTTACAAAGAAATCCCTTCTCTCAGTTTTGTGATTTACAATGACCCACAATCATGTATAAACACAAGCTTGGAATCAATCTAACTCTTGGCATCAAAGGCAACGGGAGTGTTTTACAAACTGTTGAACTGCTGGTTTGCTTTTGTTTTATATATATATATATATATATATATATATATATTAGTGCTGTCAGCGCTGTTACAATTGGCAAATCCCCATTAACAAGTTAACGCAGATTAATCTGTGTGAGGGGTTTCTCGGCGTTATCGTGTTAATGCAGCTTAAATGTGTTATTGCTGTCATCACGACTAACGCGACTGACAATTAACCCATCTGGAGCGCAGATCCCTGAAATGTCTCTGTCAATGCATTTTGGGCTGTTGAGTGCATAAAAAATTTTAATCGCGTTAATTGTGATGACCGCGTTAACGCCGTATTAATGCATTAACGTTGACAGCACTAATATATGTATATATATCATGTCTTACTTTTCTCCTCTGCATGTTTCTTTTGAAACTGTTTCATTCAATCCGCTTGAACATCTGCTGTTTAAACTACTGTGTTGATTGTCAACTATGGCTCAGAATTCATTGGACTAATCCCTTGTGGGGGCTAATCTGCCTGATCTTCATGGTTCTTCAAATGCTTTCATATTGGATGTGCAAACAGGACTCTTACTCTGTAGTTTACTGCATGGTCTATATTCCTTAGTCTGTTTAGTACCTGGACTTGTTTGGCTAATAAAGGCTGTCATTAGCTGTTCAGAATTGCATTATCATTGCATTGTTCATTGTTTGCCATTGCTTGATAGCATTAAACCTCCTCACTGCTGTCCTTCATGATGGTTTTGCATAGAGTACATGTTCAGCCCGTCTAGTTCCAGCCGTTAGCCATTACTGTGGCTAATTTCCGCATGGTGTTTCCATAAAAGCTGTGTATGTTGCTGAGATGCCGTTTCATTGCCATCGCAACTTTGGATGCTCATTCGCTTTCCCCCTCCATACCCTTTTCGCCACAACTTTCCCTGAAGTCGACCATTTCCTCTTACCCCGCCTGCTGACTTTCTAGAGCCCCATATCAGTCCCTCCTTTGTTTTTCTCTTTCTTAGTTCCCCCCAACCTGACAGTCCCACGGGGCAAGTCCCCCCTGGTGGCCCGCGAGGGTGACACAGTGGAGCTGGAGTGCCTTGTTTCAGGGAAGCCCAAGCCCATCATCCTGTGGTCGCGAGCGGATAAGGAAGCGCCCATGCCAGACGGCAGCATGCAGATGGAGAGCTACGACGGCGTGCTGCGTATTGTTAATGTGTCCAGGGAAATGACGGGCTCGTACCGCTGCCAGACCAGCCAGTATAATGGCTTCAACGTGAAGCCCCGGGAGGCCATAGTGGAGCTGATTGTACAATGTGAGTTGACAGACTGTGGGTATTTTCTATATGTGTCTAAATTTGTGGGGAAATGCATTTTGTGGTATAACTTGTACATGTGGCGCACCATTTGTTACTGTGATGTATTTTCTTTTGTATGCCGTGTAATTATTCTAGTCCAGTGTGACCAGAATTGAACATTCACCCATTTCTTTTCATTTACACCCATCCAATTTCTTTCTGAAGGCTGTAAAATTAGTCTAGTCCCCTGATACCCTCAGTCAGGTCTAAGAGGAAACTGCTCTGACTCCACCTCCCACACTGAGACGAGGACTTTATCTGCCGAGTGTGAGCTGAGCAGAACTAATACTAACTGAGGCACAAATCTCTAGATGCTGATGTCCACATTTGTAAGGGCCTGGACGTGTGTTTGTGCGATGACCTGAAGACTGCATGCCACCACCATTCATTGACACCCCTTCACCCTCCTTTAACACATGACATTCAGCATTAGCTTAAGAGCTAATTAGTGACCGGCTAATTTGTTCCCACTTCTATTCATTTTGTCTTTATTTATGGACATCCGAATGGAAAAATTTTGGATGAGCACCAGGAATTAAAAGAAGTGTTACTCACTGAAGAACTGGGGAGGTTTTTCTCCTCCAATGAAAGAGGGGAAGATGGATAAGAAGGAAATGAAAGCCATCCATGCTGGGTGCTTACCAGTCGCTGGCAAGTTATCATAGGAAATGGAAAAACTCTCATGGCTTCCATTGTTTTCTCCATGGCCTACTTAGTTAATCCATACATTCTTCTGTTTCAAATAATGCATTCACTCCTTTACCTAAAAGGAACCTGAGCAGCAACACAGCTGTTTTAAAGCACTTTGTGAAATATATTACAATGAATTTGGTGCGTACATCAAGTTTCGTCAACACTGGACCTGCCAAAGATAAAACTACAGAAGAATACCCAAGCCACTCCCGATATTTTGTTTGAAGACGAAGTTCAGCTCCTGTTTTCTTAGCGCAACACTCTACCCTCAGTTCTTTAAGAGTTTTATTGTACTTTTTCTGTGGTGTTCATGTTTCAGCTTAGCTGTCACCGGCTTGACTGTGTTAAGAGAGTTAATGAAGTTTTGATGCGCTTTGAAGAAGACTGTCTTAAATTTGGGTCTGAAATTATAAAGATTATGCAGCAATGACAGCTTGTATCAAAGGTTAGTGGCTTTCCTACAAACCCGAGTGTGACACCAGAAAGTAAACAAAGGATTTAAACTCTGAGTTGCCTTTTATTAATTAGCAGCATTCACTGGATCCGCTGCCTCACGCAAGGGCAGTGTTTTGGAACCAAATAAATTGTTGAATCCAAAATTCAGCAGGCAAAGCCAGGTATTTCATTTATTTAATATTCATTTATTAATAGTTCAAAAATGGATAATGCAGCTTTCCCCTTTGCTCCCTCTCTTCAGAAATCAGCTTATGGTAAATAAGCTGAAGCTTTCTGGTCAACATGACAGAATTAATGCTTTCTGCTTTTGCTTTCATTCAAATGCTACAACTTCATTCGCAAATCAGTAACTACTTAAAAACTCTCACACATTTAAATTGGATCTGTTTAAGTTGGTTTAGTCTTTTTAGCCAATAACACTTTTGAATATTCAAGAAATTAAGCAAAATACACAAATATCATTGTAAAAGAATATCTAACACATAAACTACACATACTGTAGGTCTAAAATTAAGAACAGAACAGGTAAAAGAGACGTTACACTGAATCAGTAACTGGCCAGCTGTCTGGGATGACCAATGATCTCAAGGCAAGACCCGGGGTTCTAGAGTAGCCCCAGTTAACTCCAGTATGACAAAGTTAAAGATGAGTTAAAGAAATACATTAAAAGCTTTGACAATGTTTTTAACATAACAAGTGGAAGTTCTATAACCTCTGAATGACCCCATCTCATAGTCGAGGTCAGTATCACACATGCTTTCAGGCACTATTTCTCACCTCTGACATCCAACCATGAGAGGTCATCTCTTATCACAAGCTGCTGCTGCTTTTCCCCCTCTGAATGTGCAACCGTGGCAGAAGGGTCACTTGCAGAGAGTGACTGTTGTTAGTGACACTCAGATGGAGAAGACATGCCTCAGGAGGCAAGGAGGGGGAAGCCGAGACTCCAAGACCTCAGCTTAAAGGCACGCATGCCTTTGAATCTGGTCCTTCTCACACATGGATTTGCCTTGGCATGGGGTTGCGTCATCGACACACGCAGTATGAGACTCGCAGTGAAGCGCATCAGTTCACTTCAGATAATTCTATCTGTTCCTTTCAACACAATTTATTCTGAGAATGCAATTACTTCTCATTATCTAGTATTATTTTAATAAAGTACCTCTCTGATGCTACAGTTCTTGATGTCATACAACACTTTCATCTGTTCTCCATCTTCAAAGGAGAACACATAATGAAGAAACTTATTAGGGCTTCGGTATTGATAAATCAATCATTCTGCCATGTTCCTGCTTCAGAACTAGTTCTGTTTGTCAGTCTTTTTACTTATTAATAGTTGGCATCAAAGCCTAAGTTTAAAAAGCACAAACAATCTGCATTTGAACTGTTAGATTGCTTTGACACACTTTGTGCATATTGGGGAAATGCGTCCACCCTGTGTACACCTCAGTGCACGCTGCTGATTACATTTGCCAAATACATGGACCTTTGATCATCTTTCTCCACTTAAGAATTTACTTTATTAACACAGCCTGGCCCGGCTTTTGTTGTTTGCTCCATACGCCTGTCGGTATGCCCCCACCCTTCTTTCACTTGGCCTGTCTCATGGTGTGTAAGCACAAGCCAATCCCTCTGAGATGCTTTTCTCGCCTGCATTTCCAGGTCCCAGCGTGAGCCACCCGCCTTTGGTGGTGAGCCATGTGCAAAGCCGCGTTTAGTAACTTGATCAAGGGACCGAGGTACAGTCCTCTGAAGCAAAGAGCATTAGAGGCGTGAAGAAACGACTCTGGCAAGTCAACAGCTTTGATATGTAAAAACCTGCATCTGTTGGCTGGCAGAGGCGACGCCAGGAGGAGAGGTAGAGGGAATGGAAGACGTTTGCCTTTAGAGTCGACGCTCTAATAGAATTGCAAACGCCAAATCCCAAGCTGTGACACCCTAATGTTCTTAGTCAAACTGACTTGGCATGGTCCAGGGACTTGAGAGAGAGGAAGTGAAGAAGCAAAAAGAAATAGAGAACGAAGAGGTATAGAGTGGTCTTCTGTCCTAGATACCACTGTCTGTCAGAGTGAGTTATCAAGTTCTACTTCAGCCCAGATGCACAGGAATCTTTTATACAGGCTTCCCTTCTGTTGCTCCTTGCGTTGGCCATGACACCTGCCTGATGCAACCGTGCAGTAGTCCCCTTGAGCAAGCACCTGACTATCTGACGTACATCAAAAAGACACAGTGGGATAAAGAAGTTACTGGCTGGGCAAAAGTAATGAGCAGAATTACACGATTATTGTTTTTAATTAATTTTCCTTTCTGCATCAAGAAGGGCTGCAATGCCGGCCCCTGAGGCCCACTCTAATGTGAATCATTTTAGAGCGACTCACATTAGCCTAACGCCAACTTAACACCAGCAGATTAATCTTTTGCATTACAGCACTGCTCACACCACGCATTTGGGGATGAAATTTTAATAACCCTTTTTGTGGAACAATATTGAATTGATCAGCCGCATCGAATCCGCACCAGAAAAGGTCAGTGACTATGTAGGTTGTAAACAGAAGCCTGCACACGGCTTTGACAGAATAATTTATAACTTGGTTAGTGAATGAGCTAAACCTATTAGTGAATCACCAGGCCACTCGTTGCACTAAAGAATCTACATTGATTATCATTAATTGTATATTTAGGTTCATAAATTATCTCTATGTTTTAATAACAATATGGTAATGCAGATGGTGCTCAAGTTCATTGTTTGATTGCAGCGGCTGTAGCATGAGCGAAGGAAGGCGTACTGATGCAGAGGAGCGTTCCCTACATTATTCAACACAGAGGCTCATTATAATCGAGGTTATCATTTTATATTCCATATATATCTGTTTGACTTCCTAATGAATGCTTTTTTGCTCTATCAAGACTTTATATTGAAGCATGCTATGCTACAAAGGTTATTCTCCCACAAGAACGCTTTTCGTTGCATCTGAGCCCAAGGCTTTTGTTTTTCTTTTATACTCCCACGTACAGCTGCTGAAGTTGTCTAAAATGTCACATTTTTCTGAATTGAGCGTTGGTATGTCACATGTAAGTTCAAACAATAAATGTAGGGTGGTATCTACTCCACTACTGTAAGTAAATATTCTGCTTTATAACATCACAAACATATATATCAATGAAAGATAACAATACATTTGAACCTTTCTGGAAACTAGCTCCTTACAAAAACAGTGTCTGGATTCAGTAACTTTTCACATTTTCAGTGTTGAAATCTTTTCAACACATTGCCTTGCTAATGTTTCGGATACTGTTATTTAAATCACTGCCTATGGAGAGTCTTAAAACTAATACAGTGTATTAGGCATTTGTTTTTTTCCCAGTTCTTTCCCCTGCATTGTTAAAAAAAAAAGAAAACAAACCTATATCGTCATGGCATAATTCCAGTATACCCTTGACCTTCAAACATGCTAGCTTTCATTAGAATAGCATGCTTTACTACTCATTATCTTCTAAGGTCCCAGTCATACAGGCCCAGAGGTCAATCAGCAACCACCTCATAACAACAAGTCACAAGGGGAAAATGTGCATTCCCCAACTGGTTGCCAAGTGTTTGCTGAAAGTTGATAGAAGTTGCTGTGAAATTAGTTGCTAAAGCTCCTGCATGACTTGAGCTTTAGCAGTCAGGCCTAGTGACCCCATGGTACTAGAGTTGACAGGCAGTTGCCAGGTAAAATTGCTGCACCAAAGACCTCCTTGCTTTGGATGCCAACAAATTACCATGGTTGCTAATGGTATGCATTTATAGTGACAGTGAAACTGTGAAATGTGCAGCACAAACTGGAAGTTGAGAATGTTCTCCTTCAAATTACAAGTTGTGCTTATCAATCACTCTCCGGTTCCAGTTTGTGTTCCACTTTATTAAGTCTTACTACCAACCAGCTGGGAGTTAGCGAGTGTTTACAGACAAAAAAAAAAAAAAGCTAGCTAGCTAGTATCTAGGCCTGTGTGAGTGGGGCCTAACATATCAGTAACACCTGAGCAGTTAGCTCTTGCAATGTCATACTATCATCTTCTGGGTTTGTTTATGCTTAAATTGCAATAAATCTAGATGTGCTATTAAGACCTGTAACATAATAAGAGCACAACAGTGGTGTGTGCGTGCGTGCGTGCATGCATGTACATCTTTCAATCAAGCACTTGCGATAACTGCCAATGAATCTTTTACTGCACTATGGAGGAAATTTGGCCCACTCATCCATGCAGAATTGTTCTGATTCAGCCACATCGGAGGGTTTTAGAGCATGAACTGCCTTTTCAGAGTCATGCCACAACATCTCAATCGGATTCAGGTCAAGACTTTGAATAGACCACTCCAAAGTCTTCATTTTGTTTTTCTTAAGTCATTAAGAGGTAGACTTCCTGGTGTGTTTTGGATCATTGTCCTGCTACAGAACCCAAGTGTGTTTCAGCTTGAGGTCATGAACAGATGGCCGGACGTTCTCCTTCAGGATGTTTTAGTAGACGACAGAATTCATGGCTCCATTTACTACAGCAAGTCTTCCAGGTCCTGAGGCAGCTAAACAGACCCAGACCATCACATTACCACCACCATATTTTACTGCTGGTATAATGTTCGTTTTCTGAAGTGCTGTGTTAGTTTTATACCAGATGTAACGAGACTCAAACCTTCCAGAAAGTTCAGCTTTTGCCTCATCAGTGCACAAAATATTTTCCTGAATGTTTTGAGGATCATCATGTTTTTTTGGCAAATGTGAGACATTTTTGGTTAGCAGTGGTTTTCTCCTTGAATTCTTCTCTGATTAGTCTCTTTCTTATAGTTGAATCATGAACTCTATCTCCTTAACTGAGGCATGTGAAGCCGTGCTTTGCGGTGTTTTAATGTTGTTCTGGGTTCTTTTGTGACCTCCTGGATTAGTTGTTGACATGCTCTTGGAGTAATTTTGGTAGGTTGGTCACGCCTGGGAAGCTTCATCACTATTCAAAGTTTTCTCGATTTATGGATAATCTAGTCATTTCTTTATTCAAGAGGGCTGCCAGTAATCAGGCCTGAGTATGTTTAGTGAGACTGAATTCAGCTTTCCCAAAAAATTTGGTTATAGTTAATTCATGATTTAACAACAGGGGCACTTTTTCACAAAGGACGAGGTAAGTTTGGATAACATTTCTCCCTTAATTGAAGAAACCATCATTCAAAAACTGCATTTTGCATTTACTTGGGTTATCTTTGTCTTATATTTAAAAATTTGTTTGATGATGTGAAACATCTGGTGTGTTTGTGTGGCAAATATGAAAAACACTAGGAAATCAAGAAGGGGGCAAACACTTTTTGACACCAAACGCAAATTACTTCTGTGGCTTTGATCTAGCAAAATGTAGATTTCTACAACTTTTTTTTTTCACTGACTTTGGTCAAGCTATCAAGACTGAGAAGCAACAGTTCCTTTTTTTAATTGGGATAAAATCATGAAACATTGAGTGAACATTACCATCACCATGTAATAAATAAGAAAGGGGAGTGGTTAATCACAGACCCCAAGACACCCAAGAATCAGATGTCAGATGTCACTTTGGTTTTATCTTGGGTTAATAAGTGCAGTGGAAATTAAGAATATACACCATTCATTTGAGCTGTTGTATTAGACTACAAGCAATTTTAGCAACCAAATCAATATCGTTTTACCATTCCTGTAGTAAAAACCAGTTTTCATTTATTTGTGCTGGTCATTCATTATTGGAGATTCCATAATGTTGTTAATATCTTCTTTTTGAGGGGAGGAACTTTGAGTAATAATATCACAGATTTCATCTGAGGCATTCCTCGTCTGCTGCCCTAAGTGCCTTTTTTTGTATTCTTTGAAGTACATTTTAAAAACTCACATTGCCTCATTTAATTAGAATTTTGAATGAAAGATTTGTAATTGTATCATTGTATTGGTACTTTAACTTTATGTAAAAGGTTTGTCCTGGGGGATAACTGTCAGACAAAAAATAGATGAAAGAAAAATAGGGACCAAATAAATGTCTGACACTTCCCCACCCAAAGCAGGCGGAAGAAAAATTGAATCCATTTTGATTGAAGCTCAAGTTTATTGTTAACCAGTCGAGCGTACGGCACTTCAGAAAGGTAGGTGGACACAATACACCTCAGCTTTCCATGCACAAAACAAACATGCACATGCCCTCCTCCCGTACACGTGTGTCTTTATTCAGGCCTCCTCCCTGTAGATGTCCGTGCTCATGGACCATGGGGACAAGACCTGAGCGCTCCTAAATGTTGTTTTTCTCCACATTACTGTCAAGGTACCCACTAGTGACTGATGATGGATTACACTTCAGCTAGCGCTCAGGGTTTTCCCCGAGCCTGCGACTTACTGCAACTCTGAGCACACGTCGCCCTCACTGCTACGCTAACCATGGCGAGCACTGCTCAGGGAATATCACAAAGGACCTTTCTGCTCCTTTCTCCTTGAGTTCGCCGGGCAGCTGCTTCACAGGAAATGCACAGGGGGTGATGAGGCATGTGCCCTTGTTTAAAGGATGTTTTGGTTATATAAGAGATTTTCCCTTCTCTTTTTTCTTCATTTGCTGCATCTTCATTTGTCTCTCTGTGTGAGTGGAACTGCAGTTACTGCAATTTGGTCTAGTGCCACTCAGGGAGGCTGTGGAGCTAACTGTGATTCACTGCACCACACAAACCTACAATTTTAATGCGATAAGTAGAATTCCAGACCTTTTTTGGAGTCAGAGATAAGCCTTTTGGGTTTGGGTAAAAGCCCAGGCAATGCTCATTTGAAGAAGGAACTGATTGCTGTTTCATTCAGAGGTGATGAAAACCACTTTACTCTCCACCACGTGAACAAAATCAGGTGAAGAAGACAAACTTGTATCTCTATTTCCATTAAGTCCAAACCTCTTGAAAGATCTGTGTTTACCCATCACCTAGTGTTATGAGGTTTTCTTTGGTTATTTTTACATTTCAGCCACTCATTATCTGATTTAATGGCGTGTCATTAATCATTGTGGCTCATGAGTGAATAGCAGGATGCTGTGTGTTGAGGGATAATTAGCACTGAGGGCAAGAATGGAAAATCCCACTTTGGACCGTTTTATGCCTGTGTATTATTTTGCATTCACTATGAACTTTGCATCCCACGTTTCCCTGTACACTTGGCTGGCCTCGTAGACGTGCCCCTGCTCTAAGATCCTGGGGTGAAGCAAACTCAATTAAGTGCAAGAGTGGAGGGAAAAAAATGGTTCTGCTGAAAACACATTCACTGTTCAAACCATCAAAATAAAGCCTCAGAATCTCGCACATCCTCTGAAAAAAACATGGCTGATTAAGGTTGCGGATAATGACGTTAATAGTGTTATCAAATTATATGCTGTAAATTTTAATACACTGTTCATTTAATTGCATTCTCCTATCAAATGTGGAAGGCTCAGTAATTAGATTATATTACCGAGTGTGAATAATGTTGAAGATTATGTTGCAGATTACAGTTTCAATCAGGTAATCAGTGATCTGTAACAGACTACATTTAGAAAAACAGCATCCCCGGCCTTGGCTATTGCTACCGCCTCTCCTTTACTCCATCAGGAATTATGCAAATTTCAGGCAATTAAGGGGCTCCACGTCATTCTGTCTCTGCTCCAACATATTCTTGTTGTTTTTCAAGCCCCGTTGTGGCTTTTGTCAAGCATCTGTATGAGCGTGTCAGCAGCAGAAACGCTTAAAATGGGGAAATTATTCATAACCTTTTCAGTGCTTCCACACACAAGTGCTTACACCCATTTTGTTCACCCCCCCTCTGAAAAAAACCCTTCCACACGCATCACCATGCACACAGTCTGGCAAAACATCTGCAAAACACCGCCCACACATATTAAACTTTTGCAGATGCAAGGTCGGGGTTGCATCAAGGTCACTTAGCGGCTGATTTCGCTCATTGAAATGTTGCTAAAGTATTTACTATTGTGTACTCTGTGTTGGCAGGGGGGGTTAAGACTGCCAGTTACTCCTTTCTGAAAGATTGAGGTGCATTTTATCATCCAGATAACCAATTTTCTGTGAAGTGCAACTGGTTTTTGTTTCAAAAGTTGTCCCAGTTTTTTTGGAAGCTATTACCGGTCTCTCCACAATTGTTTTCATTTTTCATCTGTTGGTGAAATGTATTGAATTTGCAGTGTGGTTTGTTTTCTACAGTTTGCTTAAATATCACCTTTTTCTCTCTCTCTGTGCTGCTTCACTTGTTACATTCATATTATAATACCTGTTGGGGTTTTTTTTCTAATTAAAAAAACATCTTCTTTTCAGCTTGCCATTTGTAGATCGTCAGTGAACATCGAGTACATCGCTCGAAACCATTGTGTTTTTACATGTTAAAAAATGTCCTTCTGTTTTTAAATATTCTGGGTTATATTCATGTCATACTCATCACCTTTTCTTTATTCCAGGTGTTTGTCTTCGCTCTCACTTTGGTGCCCTAACCTGTTTAGATGGCCGTTTACCTTCTTCCCTTCTCACGCTTCTTGTCTTTATTCATCCAGTGTATTTTTATTTATTTATGTATTTATTTTTCATCCTTGACACACTTTTCTGTCCTTGTCAAATGTCTGCTGAACTCTCCTGAGCTTTTGTGTCTCCTGCTCAGACCCTCCAACAGTGGAGCCTGTTTTCATGGAGATGCGTCAGGGTCTTGGAAGGCCCGTAGTGATGACCTGCAGAGTGCTGCGAGCCCACCCCTCCCGTGTGTTGCGCTTTGAGTGGCTTCTCTCTAACCGGCTGCTCCACGCTGGAGCTTTTGACGCCCAGCGAGATGAGACAGAGTACACCATCCGCAGCCTAAATCGTGATGGCTGGGGCGAGTACACCTGTAATGTCATCAATGAGGCTGGAGCAGGCAAATGCACTTTCCAGGTTACAGGTAAAAAAAAAAAGTGCTTTCCCTTTCATTTCATATTTCCTTTTTTATTCTTCTAGAATCTGTTTTTGCTTGGTTTAGTCACTGTTCCTCTTTATGTTAACGTTTCTACATTTGTACAACACATGGTGAATGAACTATGATTCGTCACTGTGCCTAATATTGTTAGTACAGTTTCAGTACAAAATATACACTGCATACTTATCTGTGCAATACATACTTTTACAGGGTAGTATTATCTCAACGTGAACGCATAAAACTGAGCACTTTCTGAAAATGACATTTGCAACATTTGGCTGCGATGAATTAAACAGAAATGTTCATATTAACTACTTCCATTCACAGTCCAGCCAGAACCTGATAGGTGTAAAACACAAATGCAGAAAAGATAGTGCCATAGTTGTTGCAGGCAACTTCTTTATATAACCAGAATACAACTAGTTGGTAAGCAGTTGGAGAGCAATTTGGAGACAAGTTCCTTCTCACCAGGCGACCTGTGCAAATATGTTGGGATTAAAAATTCAATGCAATCTGTGGGTAATCTCTACCAGCTGCATGGAGATTGCCATACTGTTTTTAGTTTAGTGCGACTGAGCCATAACGTTGCATCACAATTAGTTTAGAAGCCATCGGTAAAAGTCCCTGATGGTCTTTTCCTTCCATTATAGTCATAGTGGCAACTATTGAGTATGGGTGTTTCTTTCAGTGTTTTTTTCCCTCTTCCCAGCATGTAGTCACAATAAGTGTGAGTACTCATAAACACTTAAATAGCAAGCGAGAGTATGCAATGTGAGAAACAGCACAAGTCATTTTTAAAACGAAGGCCCTTCACTCCACACAGAGGTAGACTTTTATTTCAGCTGAATAACTGCTATTGCTAGCAGATTGCATCAACTTTAGCTGGATAGCCACAGCTGCTTTAGCTTCCTGACATGTATGAAAATGCTGGATGTCATTTTAATATTCCAGGCAAATATGGGCTACATATGCTAAACGGCTGAAGCTTTGGACGTGCAAAATAAATTATTTTTTCAAAGGGTATGTTTCAATTTTAACATTACAAGGGAAAAAGGTTTTAGGATTCATATAAATGTGATAAGATCTCAGAGGAATGCATGTTAGGATTAGATACAAGTAAACAAAAAACTAAGCTTTTATTGAGTTGTATGTAAAGTTAAAACCGCCAGGAATTAACAGGCTAGACACTAAGGAGGAGCACAGCGATGGTACAAAGATACTGTGACAAAGACAAAAGAGAGCCAGGGCTGTATATTCTTCCAAACAGACACCGAGGGCCAATCAAGGGAAGTGAATTCAGCTGTGTAAACCCAGACACAGGTGTACAGAATCAAGACAATCAACAGATAGGAAGTATAATTCAAAACAAGGCACAAGAGCACGAGTAACAAAAAGAAAAACACATAAACAGGAAATTCAGTCAGAGAGAAATATTACAATACACATGTTTTCTTTGCCAGAAGTATTCACTCATCTGCCTTCACATGCATATGAACTTGAGTGACATCCCATTCTTAGTCCATAGGATTTAATATGATGTCACTCCACGCTTTTGTAAGCAAAACACATTCATCTCTCTGGAAAGGCTTTCCACAAGCTTTAGGGGTGTGCTTGTGATAATTTTTTAACCTTTATTCCAGAAGCGCATTTGTGAGGTCAGGCACTGATGTTGGCTCAGAAGATCTGGCAGGCAGTCTCTACTCTAAAGGTTGTTCAGCAGGTTGAGTTCAGGACTCTGTGCAGGCCAGTCAAGTTCTTGCTTATCCACTGCTTACCAAGCTTGCTTGTCCATGTCTTTAAGGACCTTTCTTTGTGCACTGGTGTTCATTCATGTTGGAACAGGAAGGGCTAAGCAAGGAAACTTCACAACTGTATTTGTTGCACATGTGGCATCCCATCGGTACTACGCTAAAATTCACTGAGCGACCTGAAAGAGCCCCGCAAGGGACATTGGAGAAAAAAAATGAAGACGAACGTTTGCGAGATCCCGCAAATCTTTTGCAAGATCCCGAGTTACTTTTGCGAGATCTGGCAAAAATTAGGATCTAAGAATCTTGCAAAAGCTCATCTTAATTTTTTTCTCTCCAATGTCCCTTGAGGGGTCCGTATGAGAGCGACCCACTATTTCACAAGTATTTTTAGAAGCCGTTTGCTAACCAAGGCATTTGATTTTATACACCTGTAGCCATGCAGGAACAACTTAATTCAATTATTTGAATAGGTGAATTAATATTTTTGGAAATGCAGTATAGTATCACTTGCTAGTTAGCCAGTAAAGTTGACTAAAAGCAGCAGTGTTAAATTTTGTCTTTCTTGTTGCTAAAAAGAACAAGATTATCGGCCAGCTCGTTATCCAAGAAATATTTTTCTTACTAACAGCCCTCCTGCATACTGTTTCAACATGTAGAGAAACCTAAAGCTACACAGACCTCAAATGACCAGCGCTATAGTGGCTAAATTAGGAGTAGCTAAGCTAGGAGCGATTCAAGATTTAATTGGGGGGTTTTTTTGTTTGTTTGTTTGTGGGCTTTTTTTTCTTGTTTCTTTTTTTTTACTGGTCATTTATTTTATGTTGCATACATATTTCCACTCTTTCTCTCTCACAGATACATAATTCCATACTGGTATTAGTGCTATAAGCCTGGCTGTCATTGTGTTTGATCCAGATAGCTGCATTTAATAACAGTCATTTAGCCTTTATTCTTTTACCATACGTTGACATGTCAACAGAAGATTTTTTTAGTACGCTATTCAGTTGATAATTAAAGGGTTGTTTTGACAGTTGCAATTGGCTGAACAAAAAGCTTAGCAGTCCTTGTCTGATATTGTTTTGGGGTGTGTGTCTGCCTCTTAAAAAGGTTAGACAATTTATATAAAGGAGATTGAAGGGAAAGATAAACCATAGATTGCCAATCTGAATTAGACATGTCTATTATGTCAGGTCTTTTACCTTCTTTCTTCTGTTTTTGTTACATTTTTCCCTCCATTGTGAGCTCCAAATGATCATCTCCCAGTTTTGTGTTATGACAGGACAAAATTAGTTTGGCTACACTGAGAGTCCGCAGGAACTTTGGCCAAGGTTTCAATCTCCCAGACCTCCTATTAGAGACAGGAGCTGCAGGGTCACAGGAGGAGTATTTGTCACTTTGATCCTCTGGCACTTAGGTCGCTCTTCTCTTTGATAGTGTCTATTTCTCTCCATCTCTTTCTGCGTTCTAATCATACCTTGGCTGCACTTGATTTTTTTTTATAGCCTTTAGTTCTCTCTGCGTCCATTTTCTTTTCCACATTCTTCATCTTTCTCATTTTCAAACCCCACTCTCTCATCCTCCTTCATTCCAGCTTGACCACCCCCACACCCCCATCCCACTCCCCCATGCGTGTCATAAATCCCCTTCCTGGGGAAACAGGTAGAACAGAGAGACAGAAGCAGATAGTTCCCTCCAGCCATTTGTTTTTCTCAGCAGTGCTGGGGTTTTGCCTTCTATTGCTCATGCTGCCTCCCTCTTCCTACTTCCACTCCCTTTCATCCTCTATCCCTCCTTCCCTCCCTCACCCTCTATTGCTCCATTCCTCCCGCCCAGTGCTCCAGATTCCCACCATCTGGACTCAGTGGTTGCCAAAGGTATGGAGGCTCTTTTAGTAACCCCCTGAGTACAGGAGTATGGTGCAGAAAATCTACTTTGGTTCATTGCATCATCTATGAAACCTGCCATGCCTCAGTCTCCTAATTCCAGCTCTTGATAGTTAACATTTTTAATTTTATTCTAAAACTAAAATGCCATGAAATCAGGCATTACCCTGCAGTAGAAGAAGTGCATATCAGCTCCTGTCTGTAACTTGTGAGACTGTTTCTCGACAAAGCTCGTGAATTATTTGGTGTAGCTCATGTATTTAGATGGCACCTTGGTTTAAACTCACTTTACCAAGACAGGTAGACACGTCAGTAGACATACTCTCATCGCTCTATGCCTGATGTCTTCTCAGGCTGTGCTAGTGTACAAAAAGTATGAATTGGGAGTTTCGGCCCACAGTGCTTGGATTCCGGATTAAGTCAACATGTGAGTCGCATACATGTTACCATGCCGACAGACACATGCAAACGCACCATAGTTAGGCAGCAGGCCATTATTAGCCAATAAATTCTGTCGCCTGGAAAAGTGTATTGTGCCAAAGGAGAGTGTGTGTGCATATGCATGGATGCCCATGTGCCAAGCCATGGGGACATCTGTGGGAACAGTGAGTTGGCTCTAATGGCCAAGTTGGCCATTAAATTGTGCCTGGGGAGAGACCCCTCAGAGGAATGTAATGTGTACCACTGAGCTTTGGCTCCGGCTCTCTGTCGTGGGAACCCTGAGTTGTTAGCAAATGCTCAAATCACGCTCCTCAGAATAGATAGCCAGTAAATGTTCACTGATCATAGAGTTTAGATTAAAGACACACATGGCTCCTGTGACATTACTGTTGGTGTGTAAAGTCCTGCTGTAGATTCTCAAACAGAGAATTTCTCCGCCATGAACATGAATTGACAAACCAGGGGGGGATCTGATACTCAGATCATGAGATGCTGCATACTTATCGACCTTCTGTTTTTTTGTTTCTTTGTTTGTTTCTTTGTTTTTTTTACCATAGGCTGACCATAATAAACAAAATGAGCATTGCTTTGTATTCATTAAGACGTGAAACTAGCATTGTAGCCTATAACATCATCGGGAAAGGGTTTAGTTTGGTCACAAAGGGAGTCATGAACTGTTTTCCTGCATAATTACAACTGGACTTGTTTTTGCAACCACAGCAGTCTTCCTCTGCTGACCAGCAAAAGGAATGTAGGTTAAAGGCACTTCTGTATTGGCTTCACTTTCCAGCCATAAAGGTGTGCCCATCTTTAATATGATCTGTGGCAGTATCTGAGTCAAATGCTCAAAGCCTTGATATTTAGAAAGATATTATAGCAGTTAATTCACTTATTCGACTGTAGGGGTTGCAAAAGACAGAAGAACGGTCAATGTTTTGTTTATAATCATTTTAATAAATGCAAAACTACGGTTCCTACATATCCCACAGCTCAGCCCTCCAGTAGTCCCCAGACTGTGCATTGCATTCAAAGGCCATGCCTCCAGTTTGTACTGGCATATTTTTAAGACTCAGTCTAGAAAAAAGGGTTAGCCTGATGATTATCATTGATCATTATTTGAGGCTTTTTAGCTCTGGGGAGAAAGCGTGGTGCTTAGCATTAAGAAGGAAATCTGGGATATTTTTAAAGCCTATAGTGCATTTAAAGGAGGGTAATTGAGGTCTGCTACTTGTTTTCAGGATAAAATATAGTCATATAATATGAAATATATGATGATAATTTATTTTTTTGCCTAAAGTTTTCGAATGCTCCCTTCAGAGCCATACAAAAGTTTATACAGCTAATTTCACAGGTATGACTGAGCTAATCTTCAAGTATAAAATGACTGGAGAGGCTTCCACCATATGTCTAATCTCTGCACAAGCAACAAATTCTGCATAAAACTGCCCGGCACATGTGTTTTCTCTCCATTGACCATTACAAACAGTGCATACCGCAGTACTATAATTTTGTTGGATTTCAGAAATTTACAAAGAAAAAGCAAGCCGTGTTTCTCATTTCTCTCCCGCCCTCCTGCTTAAGCCCCATTCCTGGCAGCCAGTTGTAAATTAGAAGAGAGGAACAATTAAATTCTCAGGGACAATGTTCAGATAGTCATTGTCTACATTGTGTTGGTGTGCCTGTGAAATGAATTCAGATTCCACATAATGCTGTGCTTGTATGGTTCCAGTATCCTTGTTTTTCAGTCATTGTTCCTAATGGTGTAGAATTTGTGTCCCGATAGTGACAAAGTTAGCGGCAGTGCGATATTTGCATTTGCTGTCATAAGGAAATGTTTTTCCTTTTATTGTGAAACACTTACTCTCACATTTTTCTTGTCTGTGTTTGAGTACATTTTCTGCATTCAGGCTATTTTCATATTTTATTATTTGATCTATCATCTGTTTTCAGTAATGTTTATTTCATTTTTATTTGTTCAGCTTTTCTTTTTGAGATGTGTCTTAAATAGGCCCCTTGGGCCTTCTTCTAAGTTACTATCTGGTGCTTTTGTGTGATATTTCTGTCTCTTTTTTTTTTTTATGTCTTTAAATAAAAGCAAAAGCTAAATTGATTTTGCTTTCAAACCTGCACTCTTCTCCGAGACAGGGATTTATAAACCTTATCGTCTTTGGTCTCCAGCACAGATTTGTGCCTTACCTTTGGTGGTTTTAAGTAACTCGTCTGCCTGTCTTTTAAAGTCTGCGCCCAGTTCACCTGGCTTGAACTGCAACCCTGCAGTACATGGAGGATGAGTCTGAATAGTTCATGCAGCTCAAGGAGACATGCTGACACTGATGGATCCTGTTGGTCATAATGCCTAACAGTATATAGTCAGAGTGAAAAGCATCTGAATAATGTTATCTGTGATCAGACTGAAAGTCTGTCAGGCTTGAAGGACAGATGCAGTCTATTCTGGTGTTTTGTTTTTTTTCTGCTTTCTTTATTTTCTATTTTCTGGCCTATTTTTGTAGTTCTGCTTCTTTTATATCGTCACAATATCTCAACATTAGTCACTCTAGAGCAGTCGTCAGTTTACACGGACCAGGAAGGATGAAATCGGAAGTCACAGTGCTTTTTAATATCAGCAACGATTAAAAAGTTCATCCTTTTTTGTACTGAACTGATTAGTCGAGGAGGAAGGAAGGCTGTAAACATAGAAGTGACTCATTACGAGTTCTGTTCTGTTTCCCTTAAGGAAAAAAAGACACAAAGAGATTTCTTACGTGTTCCCACAGGGGCACCACGTGAACACCACAGTCCTATAATGCCTTTCCCATATTGTCTGTTAGCAGTTCCTGCTTTGGTGTTGTTTGTTTGTCTCGGCCAGCTGTGCGTCCATATGTAAGCAGACTTCCTGCCAAATAAAAAGAAAAGCAAAAAAAAGCCCACAACCGTATAAAAATTGCTTAGCATATGATAGCACAGACTGTACTCCTGAAGATGAGAACATGTACGTAAACCCTTAAAAAGTAAAAAGGAAGTCTGCAAACAAGGTCAACTTCTTGCCTGAAGGCTTTCACTGAGCTGTATGAATCATTGCATTGGTTATGCTGTTATAAACAGGATTTTAAAAAATCAATTAAGCCCTCTGTACTTTATGTTTGATGTCTCCCACCCAGGGTTATCTGTTTCAGGCTGTGTAAGTGGGTTAGGTAATGTGCTTCACCACACATAACATATTATTAGGAGCAAAGGCCATGTTGCTTCATTACACCGTATATTTGAATAAAAGGCAATAATTTGCCAAGCGAGTCTGTGATATTTGTCTCTAAGAAATGCACTTTGACAAAAAAAAATAATTGTTCACCCAAAATAAGATCAATTAATGCAGCGGATTAGTATAAAGACGTCCGTGTCAAACTTCTAAGAAAAGTATGAAAACAGTCTTTTCATGTTTTAGGTTTTTTTGTCTTGTTTTGGGGGGGTTTCTGAAGCGGGGTCTGTGTGGAAATCTTTAAGCTAATTTACTGATCCAGACAACAATGCGAGTGAGTTTAATTAACATTCCCTGCCTGCTCTCTACTGCAAATTGCAGCCTTTTTCTTTTTCCTTATCGGCTTTACTGTACTGTATATGCTGCATGACTAAGTCTGACATTATCTGCCAGGCGGGTTTATGTAACATTAGCTGTACAATATGCTGTAAACACAGCTGGCTCTATACAGCAAAACAGTGCCAAGCAAAGTGCAGTCGGTAATTATCCTTGTATTTTTATTTATTTATTTATTTTAGTTGGGAAATGTGTTTTGCTGGTTTCATTAGCATCTCAGCGAGACACGGAGGCAGTTTGTGAGATAGTGTCATCCGTTATAACAGACAGGTTTACCTTGCAGGAGACTGCTGATGAACTTTTGAGACATATTCCACAGCTCAACATAAAACGGATAAAACCTAGGAAAAAAAAGTATTGCGTAATTATCTCTGTGTTCTATACTCTCTGTACTATTTTTTTTTTTTCCCGCTCACAATGGGGTTTTTTTCTCAGGCTGATGAATGTGCATTGTTTTCCTTCCGATCAGAATATTGCATTTTAAATAGCTTTATCCACGAAAAAGGCCAAGTGATCTGTAGTATGCTGCCTAGAGCGCCATTACCCTGATTTATTATCTATAACAAAAGAACCTAACACACTGGTTGAGCTGCGCTGATTTTGCCTGGACGATTATAAGAATTGATCAAAGCGGTCAGACGATGAATGAAACCACAAGTCTTGTTTTGCGTTTTGGTTTTTTTTGCCTTACATGTGCAGTTTCCCCACTTCTGGTTTAGATTTGAGTGATCAAATCCTAAATAAATGTTTAAACCTCAGCTCGCATGCAGTGGTATTCAAACAAATGACGAAATTGTTCCATAAATAATCTCAGCCTTTGTTTACTTAAATATTCAGAAGTGTCTGTAGATTTTATTTTAAGGCAGTATGTGCAGCTACTTTTTGCCATTTTTGCTTCTGTGAGAACTGATGCTGAGGATTATACAGCTGTGAGTGCACAATGGCTTTATGTGGTCTCAATGCAACTTTGGTTAGTACTAAAATAATACCATATATCTTCCAATTGTAGCCACGGCGTTTATTCAAAAAATTATTTGGCCGGCCTGGTGTTTAAAAGAGACCGGCGGTTGTTGGAGACCAGCTTTTATTCCCTTCTCAGACGAAATTGTCATGGAAGTGAGAGCTAAAGAGGACCCAGGCACGGTTTTTAGACTGAGGTGAAAAGATGCAGTTCCCAATTGTGCTCCTCCTTTGCTCCCGAGTGTCTCCTTGTCTGTGGTAGCCCAGTGCACGAGTGGTGCTCCCCGAAACTTCTCTCCGCCCGACTCTCCAGGAGAGGAAGTAAAAGACCAGAAAATCACAGTTAGCAGGTTCGCTAGCCGACAGTTCCAATTCAGCGTAATAATCCCACTTCGATGGTCGCCCCGCATCCAGCTTAAATGCCACTGGTTGTAGATGATTGGAAACAGCTGGCCGAGTGATGAAACGCAGGAGGCTTTTTTGAGCGAGGTTCCAGTCACACTCCATACCAGTTGGTGGCGGTAATGCACCATTCAGTTGTTTGCCAACCGCCAATAAAATTTTAAAAGAAGAAAAAGACAGCGCGGACGGACTTCCGGGTCGAAGGTCGCCC
>VURO01050664.1:35278-53333 GCA_015108175.1 Pelvicachromis taeniatus | reverse complement strand
GTGGGGAAAATGTGGAGATTGAAAGCTAATGGGATGTAAACAGAAGCCTTAATTGAGTGCAAGTGTGTGGATTCAGTGAACATTAATGGGAATCAAAACAATGAGACTGAATCCATAAGCCTGTAAGTATGTGCGCGTGTCAAAGTGTCTGAGAATTTGAATGTTTTTCTGTTTTTTTTTTCCAGTCAGCATTTAGAGTTTGATTTCATTTGCATATTTAAGCACTGTTGGTTTTTAATAAGGGGGGGGGTGACCTTTTTAAAGCAGCTCTAGCCAAGACCAATATTAAAAGTCATGCACACACAAACACATATGCACACGTACACACGCACATGCACACACACACACACACACACCTACACACACAGACACACACACATAGTCCAGTGGGTTCGTTTTTTTTTAGCTCAGACATGTGTATATTTAATTTTATTCAGTATTATGAAGCCACCTGAACATAAGCAAGTAATGCCACGGGCATTTGTGAACAACAGTGAGATAAGGTACAGGAAATATTACATTTTTGGTGCTTACTGCATAAATCAGGTATTAAAAATACTATTTTTAATATTTATATTTAAATGTATATGTTTTTGAGCAAACCGGAAGAACATCTGAATCTGAATCTGAAAAAAATGTATTCAAAAAATAACTTTTAAATAATTGTTTATTTATAGTTTTCTAAAGAAATTATAAAAATGATAGATCACTAAATAAATCATAAATCACTATAGCAACATATTGCCAGCAGTACACAATACAGGTTTACATAAAGTTATGTGAAAAAGAGCATTTTCACACTCTTTCACACGAGGATTCAATAGCTTGCAAACACTCTTTTAGCAGCAGTAACTGAAGTAGTCAGTTTCTGTCGGACTTGATCAGTTCCTCACATCGTTACATTATTTCGCAATAGAAAATATCCCGGGTATATTGTCATTTATTTTAGAGGATTGAAACACACACGGGACGAGACACATACAGGTCGACACTGTGTAATTTATGGCAATTAACTGTCATGCCTTTTGTACTTAAGGGGAAAGCTAAAAATTTTCAAAGCATAGGTAAGGACTAGAGCGCTATCTGCAATTACCGCAGAGAGACAAAGCACTCTATTTACCTGCAAACTAATGGTGATGAAAACTTGCACGCCATAATTGCGGATCATCCAGCCTCTAAGTAATTACTTAATTGGTATTGTTCCCTCACTGCACACTGACTCAATGCTGTCACACCTTCATTCACTCGATCTCTGTCTCCCTCCACTAATGGCGCATTTCTTTCTGTATGGTACGGTCACTAATTGCGATGCAGACACGATCACTTGTCTTTGTGCAGCTTTCCCTGTTAATCTGATAATCAAGGATAAAATGGTTCCTCCCTCACTCGCCCCTCACCAGCAAATCTAACAGCAAAACCCCGTTGTGCTGCTTTGTGTCTAAGACGGGTTGTATTATATCAGAAAGCATAAAAGGAATTAAAGTCTGTGTGATACCTGAACTAAGTCAGCCAGCAGTTTGCCTGTTTTCTGCGCATTATTGAAAGAGAAGATAGAAAAATCGTGCCAATTCAAGGTCCCTTTATAAAGTGATGGCAAAATAAAAGAAGAAATTGTAACACATCATGATAGAAATTCTTTAAAGGAATCAGGCAGACAGTCAGAGCACAACTGTACTTACAAAATGCCCATAAAACCTAGAATAATGTTTCTTCTGCTAACAGAAACACGTGTCTGCTGCTTTATAATAGCAGTATTTTAGTTCAGACCCGGGGAGCTGCTTCGAAAGTAAATATGGTTAATGAGCATCTAGCTGTCATCAGCTTACAAAGGAAATTTGTTTTTGTTGTGCAGCTTGGCATTGGTGAATCATACAGACGCCTATAGGCGGTCTTAAATGGTAGATTAAATGGAACATGATACAGTCGTGTTAAAGGACCGCATACTTGATGTGGTCACACTTGGAGGAAAATGAGAGGATGTGTTTTCTTTGCATGGCACATATTCGCCTTATTCGGTAAATCTGCATAGAGAACCTATACAGCAGATAGTGAAGATGCATCACAGGAGAGATCCTGTGATCTGTTATTGGTACAGTATCGAGAACAGCTGTTTTTATAAGTGTGAACGGTTCACAGAGAAGATGATCTTTATTTACAGACTAGCATTCATGCATGGGAGGACTTTAGATGAGGCAAATGGTGCATGAAAGCAAAAGGTAAGGTCTGTAAAATGGGCTAACAGTCAGAACGAATGAAAGCGCAAACAAGGAAAATCTGTGAAAAAGAAACACAAGGCCGACCCAACTGCTTGACTGTGGGAGGTAGCAACAAAAGAAAAGGGAGTCTGTCAAGTATACCATATACTGCATCATGTTGATGCTGATTGCTCAGACGTGGAGCAGAAAGGTGGAAAAATAGAACAAAGGGTGAAGGGGAATATCCCAATCCTCGACAGCAGCAGGAACACTGTGCTTTTTGAGAATCTGTTAGGTATAAACAGAACTAGCGAATGTCTAATATCCCAAACCTCATGTGCTTCTTCTTCCGACACAGATGGGGCTCCAGCGCTGGTGGGAGCAGGAGATCCCAGTGGATGGAACAATCAACAAAGGAGAGCTCATGACGCATAACCTGACTGAGCTCATAAAGCCCGAATCTTACGAGGTGCGCCTCACGCCCATCACGCGTTTCGGAGAGGGGGATTCCGCCATCCGTATTGTCACCTACAGTGGTAAGCACTACATACGTTTTCTATTGTTTCGGTGTTTTCACAGCCAGCAAACAGACACAAAACATGTCAAGCAGACGAGCGATTTTAACTCCTGCTGAAGTTTGTGCTTACAGCGTGCGTTCATCACTAACGATGATATCAAAAGTTCACCCTAGCATCAGCAGTCATTACAGCGATCCGATGATGAGTTATTTTGCATGAGACGTGCGAGGAAAGAGCGAGTGAAAAAAGCCAACTGATTGAAGTCATTTCAATTGCATGTAACATATTCAGTCATCTGTAGACAGCTCGAATTCAGCCGGCTTTGCTTCTTTTCTCGTGTGAGCCAAATGGATGCTGATCAACTGACTAATCCCTTCTTAGTGACCTTCATTGCTTGAGTCAGCTCTCCCCTGTACTGGGGCAAAGGCTGACTTGTTGTGTCTGTGCTTAAGAGATCATCATGACATTGAAGCTTCAGATGACTCAAGCATGTAGCCTGGGTAACAAGACCAAACAGAGCTGGTCAGAGATGAGTCATGCTTCGCTCACTTCCCCCCGTCCCAAAACAATGCAATTTTCTGTCTTTTGTCTTTGTCGGAGGATCCGATTTGTCCCCCTGGAATATTTCTCATATAATAAATGGCTTTTCAATTTCACATTGTAAATATTTTGAAAGGTTCTTGCCCTCGTCATGCCTGACATGGGCCCTGACATGAAAAGCATAAACATTTTACTGTACCTTTGCCCAGACTCAGCGGCCAGATAGAACAGTAACAATTTTATTTGATTTATTTCATATAGACTTTGAATCTGGACTACAGTAATCAAAGTAATAATAATAACAATTATGTAGCAATTTTTGAAAACAAGCCACAAAGTGCTTTACAAATACTCAGATATTATAGAGAAACACCCAATAATTACCCTTTTTTGGAAGCGCTCAGCAGCACTTGTAATGATTTATTACGCAACAGGGAAACACACAACAAAACCAGTCGCAGGGAGGGACGCCGTCTGCCGAGAGCGCGCCGGGTTCCAAAGGAAGTGGAGGCAGTTTGTAGCAACAAGCACAGAGCAGATCGTGCTAACGTTGCTCCAAAGAAAGCATAAAGTTACCCGAAGAGAGGGGACGGCAAGGGGAAACAGCATGAGCTACAGGAGAGAGAGAGAGAGAGAGAGAGAGAGAGAGAGAGAGAGAGAGAGAGAGAGAGAGAGAGAGAGAGAGAGAGAGAGAGAGATTGAAAAATTGTAACTAAATAAATAAATACATATAGTCATACTGACCTTGTCCTCCCTGGGGCCCCTTGTTCTGAGTCCAGGTTGAATTTGTTATAAAAACCCAAGTGGCAGACTTTTTTTCAAAGGTTTCCAAGAATGTCACTCTGACTGAAATGGCTACTTTTTACTGCCGCCACTAAAATGTATCTAGGATTTATTTCTGGTGCAACAAAAAAGAGAATTTTTAAAACAGGTGCAGTAACATCTGGATCGCTGACCCATTGCTGTGTTTCTTTAACTCTCCTGTTTATTTTCTGATTTGGATGAAACAAAATCGTCACTTGTTGGTATCTCCAGACTGAAAATAACTCAGAATAGAAATTACTCCTAAGTATATCTCATCCACAGAGCTCAAGGTTGTTCGTTTTGACCTTACAGCTTTGCGACGGTTACCGAGGAGTTTATTTGCAGTTCTCAGGTGGGCATCTCAGACAGTAGCCTTGGATTTAAGGAGATAAAGCAATAATAACAAATGAGGTTAAACTGAGGTTGAATCAGAAGAGTCTCTCTGATAAAAGTACAGCAGCCAAAAATAGCAGCCAGAAGGACATCACAAAGATTTTGTGTACTGCGACCACTGAGAATACATCAAAACACACTGTATTTCTTTACAGAATGAAATAGCAGGTTGCAAACAGAGATAGATTCTCCAGCTTGTGGGATGGCATGCTGGCAAAAACAATACAAAGACTACAGTAGTATCCACAGTTGGCCCAGCAGTACCAGTGAACAGATGCACAGGTACTTGAGATGTACGTCTTCAGAAACTAAGTGACTGACTGTTTTCTGTCTATCACTGACTGCCAAGTTCTTCCGGAGTGGTGCTGCTGCGGTTGTGAATAATTCAGTTTCACTGCAGCTCATCATGGCTGCTGCAAAGAGAATTGGGAAAGAGGAGAGAAATGAGAGAGGCAGATAAACTTTCTGCGCTGTTATTTTTGTAGTAGTTTGTGATACTGCGCGGTTCCCCCGGTCAACCTTGAATTGAATTCAGTCGAGTTGAATCCAAATGAATCCAGTCGAAGTGAAGTGAGGGGAATGGAGGCTGATTAAGGCAGAGACTGGCGCAGAAGGAGTGATGGAGGCAGCCAAGTTGGGACTGGGGAGAAAAGGGAGATACAGAGGAACAAAGTAATGGAAAAAAAAGAAGAAGGGGGAAAAAAGATAGAAAGAGGAGAGCCAATGCTGACGTGCAAATCGCCTGCCCAGCGAGAGACTGGACTAATTATCACTCTAGGGTTGCTCTGTTCTCCCACACACAGCATAGTGCCACGATAGCAGGCTAATGTGGGGCTGAACCGTATCCACTCTGCTCTGAGACTGATGTGTGAAATACAGCCCAGGACCATCTCCATTATCACGTCCGTTTCATTCTCACTGGGGAACACGGACCTGTGGGGCATCTGTGTAGGGGCTGTAGCACAAAGGCTTTGCACGTTTGTAAATTTATAGTGAATTGAAAAAATAAATGTATAAAAGTTCTTCTTTTTATCACTAAGTAATCACTATGGTTTAGGTCCTGTCCTGACTTTGGTATATAAATCTAAAGTACATTTTTCACGGCAGTCCTGCAGTTGTTATTGTCCTGATTCAATAGCAAGATTGACTGTTTGGGAAGCTCTCGAAGGATCCAAGCAAGAAAAGGTTTACTAACTCAAATTAATCAGTTTAATTACTTTTACATTTTTGTTCATTTTAATTGGATTAATTTGTGCAATGTTGATTCTCTAAAAGGAGGCTGTGGGATTGAACACACCTTCAGCCCTGGCTCTTCCGGTCTAAATTTGTGCATATACTCAGCAGACACTTCGGTAATTGCATTAATTAATTCATTTATTTTAGGATTTTTTATAAATGGGAAGTTGAACAGCGGCCGATAAGCATATTTCACGTGTTTGCTTTGCACGGTGGGATCGTCTCTTCCTCCTTGTGACCCTAAAATGAAGAAAACGAACAGAAAAACACGGCTTTGTCTCTCTGTTAGCTGTTAGCTTAAACATTTCTGCCCTGTGTTAAACTGCAACATAAGTCCTCCATTAGAAAAAGTTTTTTTTTTTTTTCCATCATTGCCCAAAAGGCCGAGCAATCATTCTGAACCACATAAAGTCGATGGTAGCAGCTTTTCTGTGACTTGGCAAGAAAACACAAAAGCGGTTACAGTGTCCCCAGTTGCAAGATGAAGAATGGCTATGTCACCAAGCTCTGAAGATGCTCTTTTAAATTTTGCTGCAGTGACAAACTCAGCATCTGTTTGGTGTTCCTCATAACGCTCCCTTCTCACTATGTCTCTCTTCCTCTCTGGTTTCCTCCAATACACAAGATTTAATGCTTAAGCCTCCTGTCAACCCTCACAGTGTCACAGTAAAACACTGCTGCTGTTTCTTAATATTCCATTTTTATGCACCTTGAAGTGACATATACAACACCTCTCCTTAAGGCAAAACTCCTTAAATCTTATATTAAATGCAGTTTCTTGCTGTAAGTGGGGTGTTACTGTTTGACCAGCGGTGATTCAGTGTTATAGCTGTCCCAGCTTCTGTCTTTGTGTTGCTGTGAAGCATGCTTTAACCTGAAAATTGAGATTATCTTGCTGCTGATTGCTCAGACATGTAATCATGTTCATGACCAGTAAGATACAAAACTTGTTACGGCGTAGTCCTTGGCTATGGCTATAGCTATATAGTAGCTGCTGTCTTGTTACAGTATTTTGTACATGCTCAGTAGTTGTGCTTTATAAAGTACGTTCACTTAAAGGAATACATTTATTCAAGATCAATACAGCTTTCATATCTGTTCATTAAATATAAGCTAGCAGTCAGTGAGCTTGGATTAGAAAAAGCATGAAACAGCTAGCCTTGTATCAGTGACTCCCCAGAGTTTCCTTTTAGCCTGGCAAACTGCACAAAAGCATTAAAGATCTCTGAGCTATAGATGTTTTCCGTCTTTTTCTTTTCTTTCTTTTTTTTTCTTGGTGAGAATTAAATGATATATGACATTAATTTTTGAGCTTTAGAGGTGGTGGAGTTTGGGATTCTTTACCTCCTGACAGATTCAGACAGAGCTAGCTGATTCCCGCTGTTTCCATTGTTCATGCTAATCTACGCCAAGTGTGCAAGGCTGCTCCAGAGTAGTGTTTGCGTAGCATCCTACAACTATTCTCATGTGACTCATGGATTCCCTTTGCTCAGCTGGATGCCCCCCCTGTTTGACATGCCTTTGAAATCCACTCTTGTTTTTGGTAAAAGAGTTATGACCAGCATATTAATGTTTTTAGCTGTTCGGCTTGCAGCTGTAACATGGCGCGACGTGACATGATACATGATATCCTTTTGTCTTTTTTGTTCTGTCATTCATTTCTGTTCTTTGGATTAAAGAGAATGCCAGTCCGTCAGTGCATATATGTATATGCACACTAATGAATGAACAGGCTTGCACTGCTTGGCTCGGGTGTGTCCGTGTGTGTTGCTGCAGGACTTGTGCAGAGCAGTACATCCTCAGAACAAGGCTTTTGTAAAAAAAAAAAAAAAAAAAGGACACAATGGTGTGATGTCGCACTTGTTATTTTGGTCACGGAGACACAAGGGAAAGATTGCTGAACTACATTTACCCACACTGTCATTATTCCAGCTGATGGTTGGGCAGCTGTGGAGCCATCACAGGGCCTTCTCAGGACATCATGGCACCCACCCATACCCTCTAAATATGATTGATGGGAATGTGGGAGTGTGTGGATTATATGAGGTCAGTAAAAAAAAAAAAAAAGAATAAAAACAGGCATGCCACTGTTGTCTATGAGGACACTTGGCCTGCAGCCTTGGAATTGTCTGTTGCTTTGTAATGTAGCCGCAGGCCAGTGGGCAGGGAATCCTGCCAAGATGAAGTCAGTGATTGTATCCGGAACAGCCTCCACGGACCAATGTCCTTTGGCGGTCAATGAGCTCACTTTGTGTTTCAATCAAAATTAGGTAATTTGGAGAGAAGGCATTCATGCATCAAGCATGCAGCTTGTTTTGTCCTCTCAGCTGGAAAAGTATAAACCAGGCGTCAGGCAGACATGCACCTAATATGTGCTCTAATAACAGAAGTTTAAAAGGAAAAAAAGAAAAGAAAAATCTGCTCTTTCCTCCACTGTGTGATCACTGGGAGTTTTTATCTTGACAACTATCAAAATTACATTTCATCCTCAATCATTATTTGAGGCTTTTTTGCTATAGGGGGGAAAAGCAGGGTGCTGCAGCATTAAGAAGGAAATCTGGGATATTTTTTGAAGATTTTGCAGTGTGCACGACGGTTTTGCACATCTCTGCTTTAACGGCGCATTTGAAGAAGGGCAATTGAGGTCTGCTGCTTGTTTTCAGGAGTTCAGACACAGTTAGAGACAAGGCGGTAATATTTCTTTAAAAAAAAAGTGCTTCATTTAAAACGCTCGAGTTTCAACAGCTGAGCTCTGTCACAGTTTAGTTTAATGCATGTTTGTTTTCCCATATCCAATATAGTCATCTATACTGGAAGTTAAATTGTCTGTTTTATGCAAGTGTGATCTGGAGAGAGTGTTTGCATGCACAACAGTCGTAAAAGTAGCCTCTGGGCCTGCTCTGTGCACAGCTTGATTTCCTCAGTGTAGATAGAGACATTCTCGAGCAGACACACTCTTTTGGATTAAGGCGTAGTGAGTCAGTCGGGGGAAGCTGCAGGTAAAAAAAAAAAAATGCAGACAACGAAATACATTTTCATAACCACAGTATCGGAGGAAAGAGGGATTTGGGAGGGAGTGAGTGAGAGTTACAGGAAATGGGACATTGAGATGGAGAGAGCCAGCGAGCAGGAGGGGGCCTGAAAGAATAGAGTTTTGTCGGAAACCTCAGCATCCGTTTCGCAGGCCCGAGGCTGTAAGTTGTCATTTAAAACATTTTCTCTGCAACAGCCTGGATGATTTCCTCCCCCTCTGCAGTCTGTGCTGCTCTGCGCAGTCCACTGTAGATTCAACGGGAAGCAGTGACTGTTGGGCGGCGAGTATTTTCACAGTTACATAAAAGATTCTTAAAGCGTTTTCAGGGGCAGGTGTACGCTGAAAATGCAATTTTAGTTGCTTCACGGCATGTGTCTTTGTTTATCTCCCCTTTTATCCCTGAGCAAACATACATTTCCACGAGTTTAACGACAATAAACAGAAATACCTCCTTTTTTTTTTCTTTTTTTTTTTTTAATTTGAGCTTTTAAAAACAGCAGTTTCATCAGCGCCACTGTACTTCGCCACTCTCACTACATGTTTTCCTTTGTAGGAATGATTTGTTATTACTCACTTTAATTGGTTGGATTAAAATCAATTCCCTCCATGAACAGCATGGTTTCATAAATCACCCAGCAACATAGTTTTGTAGTAAAGCTGATGTATCGCATCTATTCAGCCGGTCAGCAATCGATCATGAAAATGCCCATGAATCTTCTTGACAGGTTAAATGGTATTTACTCTGCAAAAAGTGAAGTGCCGACTAACTGGCTCGCTGCAACTCTGTGTGATACCCTTGACCTTTATGTGTTTGCTGCGGCAGTAGCCTCTTAAATTATCAATGAGGGAAGCATTGAACTGCGGTGAGGTGGACAGAATGCAAAAGAAGTCCTCAGTGTATTTCCATTAGTGTTTGATCTCAAAGTTTTCATAATGATGGGTTTGAAAAGACAGGATATAAGTTGCAGGAAACTGATTAGCAGACACACTTGTGATTATTACTCATTTTTGTGATTTATTGGCTCCTAAATGGAAGGATAAAATAGGCTTAGTGTTCTAAATGGAAGTCACCTTGGACAAGAACATCAGCAAAGCCGGTAAATGGCAGTAATGATAAGCAGTTGCGCTATAAGCTTATTAATGTGGTCAGGCTGGTCTTCCTAATCCCTCACTCTTTTACATTAGATAACAGACTGCGAATGAATGATGTCACCTTTTCCACTTCAAATCCCAGACATCTCTCTTTGTGTCTGCTCAATAATCATTGTTCTGAGTGCCGGAGTTGATTGGGGCCGTCTGTTTCCTCCGTGTTTGTTCACTGAGAAGGCAAAGGTGCTTTACAGAGATGAAGCATAGATACTTTGGAAACATCTGTCTGTTTCTGTGGTCACACACCGAAAAGAAAACTATCTTGCCACAGCTATTAGACCATGCTAGCACTGTATGACGAATGGGTCAGATACATTTAGTAAGCCTCTGCTGTCTGTTTCACTGTGTTTCTGTGTCACTGCAAAGCAGAGGATGTGAATTCTTAGACAGGCAGACCGATAGCTAGACAGAAGAGTCCCTCTTTTACTGAAGCTCTTATTTCTCTTCTACATCTTTACATAATATGTTCCTTGTTGCTCACAAAAGGTTAATATATGCCTGTGTAATACTCTGCTACTTGCTGAGTAGCAGAGCTCACAAGGCAGCCACACAGAGTCTGAAGGTGCAACAGGTTGAGCTCTTTTACGTCGGCGTGTGCCTCTGTGCACATTTTCTCTTAATAAGTGTTTCATGTAATGACAGGCTGCTAAGATTTTCTGTACTAACGATTATCCCTGGCCTTTCTCTTCCACAGCTCCCATCAACCCTCACCTGAGTAAGTAATGTGCACCTCACTTAGCATGTCTCATCAGACAGAGTGCTCCTTCTGACACAACACCGGCTGTGAAAACAGTGGGGATACTCCAAGTAACTGTCTCGTCTATAGAGAGCTGACTTTTAAATAATCAGTATTGAACTGGAAGATGTTTTTAGCCGACTTTAGAACAAGAGTAAATGAGCAAGGATCGAGCAAGGCTTGCCTTTAGAAAAGCGTGGGCTTGCGTCAGGCTATTTGACATTGTGCATTTTGGACACGGCATTTGCATGAGATGCTGGATGTCGTTCGGTGTATCTGTGTGTGTGTGTGTGTGTGTTGATTTGCACCTTCTGTGCTCTGTGAGCATTAATTATGCATGCATTTGTGCCCTAGCTGTTTATATTCTTTAATGTTTAGCTTCATTTATGACGCATTGTTTCATTGTTGAAACTTTACAAATCCACATTATTCATGCCTTGAGAATCCAGACTTAATCATTGCTTGCTGTGCTGCAGTGTGCTGCTGTGCATCGGGGTTTATTTATTTATATAGATATATATATTGGTGGGTGTTCACAGAAACATTGCCAACATAATAGCAAACATCCTAATCACCAACATCATTATCCAAATCCCTCCAGGAAACTATCTTACCTGTATGCCTCCCCTTCCTCCCTGCCTCCTTCCTCTGCCTATCCTCCAAATCCTCCTATCTCTCTGAGGCGCACGAGGCAAAAACATTTAGTTTAGCTCGCTGCGGTTAGGGGCGGTAATGTCTAGCACCTGGAGCTAGACCTCCATTTAAATCTGCATGCCCATGAGGAGAGGAGTCAAGAGTGCCTCAAACGCGGCCCCTTGCTGCACTTTTCCCTCTCCACCACCTCTTCTTCTCTCGCTCGAGCTCATTCTCTCGCTCTCTCTGTCTGCCTCGCAGCATCACTGCCCTCTTCCATCCCCCGGCCCATCCACCCACGCCACACCTCTACGTCTCTGTTACCTCCATTACCTGAGTAAAAGCTGCAGATCCCACTCCTCTCAAGGTCACCACTCCAAACTGCTCCCAGCTACGTTTTAATAAATCAATGAATATTTATCAGAGCACATGCCTGCATCCTGAATCTAAATGCTGCTTTTTTTTTTCTCTTTGAGGACACCGCTTAGCGCCGCCAAGTCCTCTGGTCAGGTGTTTTTACATTGTTATTTTTTTTTCTCTTTTTTTTTTTGACAGAGCTGATCCAGCCACTACCCCTTCATTAAACTGAGTGCATGGGGATTTGCACTCATCATCACAGTCATTCCCTTTCATGTGACCAGTAAAAACCTCTTTCCACCCACTTTTATTCCTTCTATTTGTTTAAAACTTGTTGTCACAGGTGGGGGGACTTAATATCTTCACCTGCACACCTACTACAGAGAAGATGGAAGGTGACAGAAAAGGTGTCAGGTTTAAAGAAATGATTACACGGTCTCTCTGGTTAGAGGATATGAAACATCGGAGAACAATCACCCTATTTTTCTTTTAAACCTGTTTAAAATAAGGGGTGTGTGGGGGATTGTTCAAAATCACAAGAGGCTCACCTGATTCAGATAAAAGTTTTCTTCTGTGTCTGTGCCAAACCTCACAAAATTATGTTTTAACAGGAGATTTGTATTAAGTTTGAAATTATTTACTGTGCTGTGGCTGCGTTTATTGAATGTCATCCATCATGCTTCGGTAGTGGGCTGTCTGATAGTCGCACACACAAACCGCCTTTGGGTGTTTCTTCAGTGGCGCACTCTGTCTTCATAGACTCTGTTTAAGTAGCAAACAGAACTGCATGTCGTAGTCAGGAAAAAAAAAATACACATTCAATGGCACCTCCCTCACAGTTAGTGAGAGGTCACATCTTAATATAGAAGTTCTTTTCACCAGATTGCATGATGTAATTAGGACTCGGGTCGGTCTATGTATCCCCCCGAGACACATGCACACACACACGCACACATGCTGCAGGAAATGTCATAAATATAGAGCAGGTGTCACGCTACTCAAGACACAGCAGTGTACTGTAACGTCTTACTCTTGTGAAACGATGTGCTCTGTCATTCACCAGGAGAGTTCCACTGCAGCTTTGAGGAGGAGCCCATCTGCATGTTCACCCAGGACAAGAATGATGATTTTGACTGGACGCGACACAGTGCAGCCACCCGCGACACCAAGTATACGCCCAACACTGGCCCTAGTGGTGATCACAGTGGCTCCAAGCAAGGTAAAGGGCTCAAACTTCCACTCTTGACACGTCCAAGAGCGACTAGCCAATCATTGCTTATCTCTAGTAAAAGTATTGCATATGTATTTTAGCTAGTGGCTGAATTCACTTCTTTTTTTATTAATGGGGGGGGGATGATTCTCGTTGACTTACTTTGCTAATATAATGACCTGCTCTTGAGAGAGAAATTGGTAAATAATTAACCTCTAAAGAAACATTCAAGACGTGTGGTAATAGCAGCTGGCAGGTTGAGTTGACCCACATCACGCACATTCCATGATTTCTGTCTCTGACAACGATTAAATGTCAGTGAAGCTGTCTTTAGTTGGAACGACCCATCAGCTGGAGTTGAAAGCAAGGTCAAACCATTATTCATCTTTAAGAATTGGAGCAAAAATGTATGCGTGGTTAAGTTTCCCGATCATATCATAGCATGTTTTATCCCCCATCTGTTTGTTCATTCAGAGGATGTAAGCAGAGGTATCCTTCATCTGATTGCATAGTCCCTCAGGTCACCGAGTCCTTCAGATTGCCCATTCAAAACTGAAATGATCCCAGTTAGGTGATTATGTATTCTTTTTCTCAAAATACTCTTCCATTATTGTATTTGCTGGAAATGGTTCGTTGGCAGTGGGAGAACTCCAGAAATCTACACACGTGCGCAAACTCCTTATTGCCAGTTGTTACACTCACTGTGGCCTAAGCCGGGTGGAGTCTTTGTTAGCTCCTGAAAAACACAGGGAAAAGATAATAATCGCAATAAATGGATGAATCAGGGCATTTAAAAAGGCCCCAAATACATAAACAGTAAAACAGCACGTCGCTACTTTTAATAGCCTGGTGTTCAGCACAGTCTGCACTGCATGTTTACCCCTGCCTGCGCATTAGCTGGAGGTCAGACAAAATATCAATAAGGCAGTACATTGCATTGGCTTCCTTTTGCGATATAATATCAATGCACTGGCAAGAAATATTGACAGTTGCATTAAAACATAAAACGCAGGCGCTGTGATGTCCACGCCAGTTTGATTATCAGAGTGATTATGTCATTAGTCCTCTATATCAAGAGGGAGCAATGTGAACAGAAGTGATCTAAGTTGCTGTTAAAAAGAAAAAGAAATCAGAGGGAGAACAGGTGGACAGTGCACAGAGCATTGAATACATACGAATGTTCTTTGTTTTGTTCTGTTTTGGGGTTTTTTTGGTTGGGTCCATTTGGAGCATATTTTTTTACCTTCAGTTATACAGATGTGTTGATATATCATACATGAGCTTATAATGTATTGATCATCAAGGTGCTGTAATGCAGTGGGGGTCATTATCATGTATGGTGGCAGTGTCTTTGCCTTGTCCTCACATCGTCTCTCTTCCCTGGATAAATGTTGTCGGCTAAAATTACAGTGGACACTGTAGCAAAGAAATCTATGCATTGATAAAAAAAAAGATTGTAGAGTATAACATAAATATAAGACCAGACAAAAACCTTAACATTCACTAACCAGTAAGCAAGTAATTTCATAATATTTCCCATCTTGTGATTTAATTGTACGACTGAGCAATGATATCGCAAAAAAATCTGTGGTAATAGTCAAAACCACAGCTGGTCCAGGTCTTAGTGATCATACTTGCCAGCTGTCAGCGAGTCTCTGAAAACCATCTACCTGCTTGTTGTATTAGAAATTAGCATGTTGAATGCACACATTTAAAACTATTCATTGTGGATGTACTCCGTCCACAATGAATGAATCCACAAGTGCCCCCCAGGGGACGGTGAAGCAATGTGATCATCGCACTGTCGGTCAGTTAACGAGACATAGCATTTTGATTATTTCATATGTTTATTTGCAAACAAACCAAAACAAGTGTCACTTTTCCAAACGAAGAAATAAGATGGGACAATTCAAAGAGGATGATTTCAGCTGTGCTCATTGTGTCACCAATTGTTTGATGCTGCACAAACTAACAATGAGGATCATTTATTTTCAAGATAATCTTGTAAATGAGCCTCGTTGCTGTTTCCATGGCACCCAAATTAGAATCTGCATAGTAAGTTTAGCATTCGCTCTCGAGAGCCGCATGTACAGGTATTGCATATTCAATAAATAAATAAGAAAACTGGATATGCAAGAGTCTTTCACAGGATTTTTAATGAATCCTCTGATGGAAGTTGCCTGTTGTGAAATATACAGTAGGTGGGTATTATGGTGCTACGGTACCAGCAGCAGCAGCTGAGGCAGTAAATAATGCATTGGCTTTAATCACCTAATGGTTTCAAAATGTCCAGCATTTCATTAGCAGCCCCATTCATTTTTTTTGTGCATAATTACCTAATATGAGATTCAACTGAGGGAGATATTCCATTTGATTTTGGCTGGAGGGCCGTGCAGCGGCTCACAAGCTAGCTTGCCTGTGCTTGTGGCCGGGCAGAGATTGGCTTCAGATAATTTGGCTCGCACGCAGAGGGCTGCCTGACTTATAGGCATCACTGCTGCTGTCCACCGCTGTCAGACGAAGGGACCATAAATGTAACCTCACTGTTATCATCTCTATCTGTGCCAGGTTATTGCGACTAGTGGGCCCTTTATCTTTATTATGGAAGGTTTCATTACCGCAATATTTACAGTCATAAAACAATTTGTCAGCGACCCAAAGAGAAGTCACTGTTTGTGACATTTCCCAGTCATGGACGGTGAAGTTGCTGATGGGGCCAACATAAGTAGTCAGAGAAATAAATATATAAATATAAATGGATAAGACATAAAATATGAACAGGTAGAAATGGAGGAAAACGGCCTGACTGCTCATCTGCTTGTTACCTGTTGAAGTTCAGGGTCTGGCTGCTGGGCTGGGGTCAGTATTCACTGAGTGAATGAGATGTGGTCCCGCTCCTGAAATTCAGATATTATCTCCACTTGTTTAGTAAAGTCATGAAAACTGTGTTATTAGTTTAATCGCACTGTGTCAATAATTTTGATTTAGGCGCTCTATCATGTTGTCATTCCTCTCATACAGATCCCAAACATCTCACTCCCAGTATATCATATATGGATCTTTGTATGCCTGCAGTCATATTTAAAGTTGGTTTGTTTGTTTGTTTGTTTGTTTGTTTTTCAAACCTGCTGCATTAATCTCGTGAACTTTTAAACCCCGGGAGGTTTTGATGGCTAAAATTAACAAAGCAAAGGTAGAAAGGGAGTAAAGGCAAAACAAATCAGCAAGTAATTAAAATAAAATCACCAAATTATGACAAAGCTGCAACAGCTGAGAGACCTGTGACTTAAGCCACTGCCAAGCTTTTTTAAATCAGACCATCAGCTCCTGGCGTTTTTTTTATTGCCACACCTATTGGTTATAGATCTAATCCAAAGAACAGCTTCTGCTTAACCGAGAGCCGTGTCTTCTGATAAAACAGGACTGTCTGACACAAGAGGATGAGAAGGCACTGAAAGACCGCAGTTTATGAAAATGTAGAACCCCTTTTATTTTGTTCTGATGTGTGTTTTTATGCGTTTCAAGGTTTCTATATGTACATCGAGACATCAAGACCACGCAAGGAAGGAGACCAAGCACGGCTTATAAGTCCATTTTTCAACGTAGCGCCCAAAAACCCTTACGGTATCACCAATCCACCTGCCTACTGCCTTGGCTTCTTCTACCACATGTATGGAAAACACATAGGTAAGAATGAATACCTAAATTTAAAGCCACTGCTTAATTTCTTAATTTTGGTTCATAAAACAGCGAAAGCAACTTTGAGTGGATTTCAAGTTGCTTTGGCTGTTCTCTGCTGATGAAGGAGATGCTTTCTTATTCTCGTGGAACTAAGTACAGACAATAAGGCAACACCACATGAAATTTGATTCCTAAAAGAGTACGTCATCAGGTATCTGTGGGACATAACGCTGGCTTTAAAACGTTAATTATGATGAGCTTCTTGGTTTTGATGTCCAGTAGATGTGCGTTTCGCTGTGGAGTTTTGTCTTTCTTTTTGTGAAGGACTTTTTGTTTGTGAGAGAGGAAACGCAGCAGTCACAGCCAAGGAAAAAGAAAGCAGCACTTTTTCCTCTAAGCAACAGAACTGCAGTCATTTCCTGAGAGTTTCTCCCAGCGGTGTGTTTGGTGTGGAGCTTTGCGCTTTCTTTCCAAAAATTTCTAAGTGTAGCTGTCAGATGTTTCGAGTAAAAGATATCTCCTTTTCGCAACACACTCCTTCAAAAGGTGTGCACACAGATTCTGGGTGTTAGCCCTCACATTCATCCCACAATGTAGATAACAACCTTGCATGGCCCATTTGAAGATGGCGGAGCGACTGAAGGAGCACTCTGTGGCTTACATCTGACTCTCTTCACCAGAGGCCCAATCAGCCAACCACGAGCACTCCTGTTTTGAATGTGTGCTGTTTGTACGCTCCGTGCATTTAGAAGTTTTGCACTAGCACAAAAATAGCAGTTTACACAATGTTGAAGCCGTCTAGGGTTTCTCTGTCCCAACCTAACTCCCTATCATCAGCTACTACACACACTGAAAAGGTGAAAAAGGTCACCAGCGGACGTGCGTGGAGGGTTATCTTGTGTGTTTTTAGGCACCGGTACTAGTGTTGATGCAGAACCAGTTTTGCTTTTCATTGCATGACTTAATTCTTATTTTTGTGGGAAGAAGATCGCAGTGGGCAGAATATAGAAATAGTCTGTGCACCCAAAAAATGTTTAATGGTCCAGTTTAGGAACCAGAGTCACGTCAGTGAGAAACGGGTATTGTTGGCATATGAGCTGGAAGCGATAAAGGAATAGAGAACAATGAATCTAAATGACAACATGATCTGCAGTCATGTGAAAACGAGAGTTTTCACAGCCTT
Organism: Pelvicachromis taeniatus; assembly: GCA_015108175.1. Classification (NCBI taxonomy): domain Eukaryota; kingdom Metazoa; phylum Chordata; class Actinopteri; order Cichliformes; family Cichlidae; genus Pelvicachromis; species Pelvicachromis taeniatus. Next base: position 35,664 of record VURO01050664.1, on the reverse strand, counting down.
CTGAGCAGTTTGTGAAAAACTAAGAACTCTCTATGACTCAGTAGCTTCTAGTGCCACTTTTAACAGTAATAACTAATAATATTTTCTGTATGATGTCATCGGTCTCTCACATTGTTGTGAAGGAATTGTAGCCCACTCTTTTTTTTATAACATTGCTTCAATTCATTGTGATTTGTGGGTCAATCCATTGACTGTAAGGTCAAATACTTCCACTTTGGTCTCGTCTGTCCAATGGACTTCGCTCCAGAAGTCTTGTTGGGGGGGGGGCGGGGGGGGGGGGTGTTGTTGTTTTGTTTTGTAGATGCTAATTTGTGAATCTAAGGCCTGCAGCCATGTTATTTTTAGAGGGAAGATGCTTTGTCCTGGCAGCCCTTCCAAACAAGCCA
>VURO01050664.1:23775-35258 GCA_015108175.1 Pelvicachromis taeniatus | reverse complement strand
GGGGGGGGTGGGGGGGGGGGGGGGCGTGTGGGGTGGGGGGGGGGGGTGGGGGTTTGTGGGGTGGGGGGGGGTGGGGGGGGGGGGTGGGGGGTGGGGGGGTGGGGGGGGGGGGGGGGGGGGGGGGGTGTTGTTGTTTTGTTTTGTAGATGCTAATTTGTGAATCTAAGGCCTGCAGCCATGTTATTTTTAGAGGGAAGATGCTTTGTCCTGGCAGCCCTTCCAAACAAGCCATGCTTGTTTAGTCTTTTTCTAATTTTATTGTCATGAACTTTAGTGTTTGACATGCTAAATGAGGCCTGTAGAGTCTGAGCGATGCACAGTCTGACCTTGTGGTGAATTTGCTTGGATATCAACTCCTGGGAAGATTGTGACATTTTGTTAACATACACCTAAACGCCCCAAACCTGAAAACTGCCAAAATGTTGATGTTCATTTAAACAAATGCATTTGATCAGCAGCATCTTTCTGCTTCTTACTGCCTTAATGCCTGTGGAAAGCAGTAAGGGTGTACTTAGTTTTTCATAAGACTGCATGGAGTCCTGGGAAAACTTTATTTTTCACATCACTGCACATGTACCACAAAACTGCCAGAATTTTAGGCACAGCATCTCAGAGGAAGCAATAAGTGTACTTCTAAAAAACATTCATATCCGATATCAAATATAAAACTTTTTAACCACACAAATACTCGAATTCCTCATGTGAGATAACTAAAACTGATGTCTTTGACTCATTATTTATGTGTTCTCGTTTTGGTTTCAGGCCATTTAAGTGAAATTCTAAGTGACACCAAACCAGAGGGAAATCACCCACAGAGACAGGATACTAAAAATAGCATTTCACAGAAATGCGTTTTAGTACAGAAAAAAAGGATATTTACAAAATAAAGTGTAGAAAGAAAAATCAGTCGGTGACAGTTATAGTCAGCATTTGACTTCAATTACTTCAGGATCCTAGAAAGACATTGACGGTATCACCGTGATCTCCACCCTCCAACCTCTGCAGCTCAGTCAGTCCTCTCGGCTTCTTTCTTCACCTTTAATGTGCTGACTCGCCTCTTCAGCGTCACACATCTTACTCCAACTTCTATTTTGTTTCCTTTGAAGTTTGTTTTGTTGTAAACTCTGAGATAGGGACCCAAGTGCAGGACTTTGTAAAGTATGCAAGTAGTGGTAACCACTGGTCACAAAGAAAAAATGTTTATTCCCCAGCGCTGGATAACAAAGAACTGGATTGAAAACCTACTTGTCATTTCTGTGGCCATTGGCAGACAGCTGTGGTTACCATTTACCAGTTTGCATGGAAGACGATGACTTCCCTTCAAAATCCAACACTGACCGCTCTTTAGTCCTGCATGCCTGGTGCTTTAGCAGTCAATCTCCAGCAGCCACTCGCAACCGGACTGGGAGTACTCATTTTTCCCCGGCAGCTTGTCTCCTTGAGTGAACTCAAATTCAAGTGCTGACATCTACAATGGGCTCTCCTGGTTTAACTACTGTTACACACAAATGTCATTGTGAAAAGTGTCTTTCAATTTTTGTAAGCTCCTGGGAAAACAGCTTGCGCATCATGAATGGGTGTCAAAGGTGATTTTTAAACCCAAATCAAAAATTCAGAATCCATATTTTCTTCATGTAGAGAGTATATAACATAGTTAAAGTGAAGCATTTTACTGTTTCATGGAAAACTTTTGCCCATTTTGAATTTGATGGCAGCAACACATCCTAAAAAAAAGTCGAGATGGGGTCAACAAAATGCTGGAAAAGTAAAAAGAAACAGCTTGAGGAACATTTTGGAACTAGTTAGATTAGATGGCAAGGAATCAGCAACATGTAAAAAGTGTTAAAAAAAAAAACAACAACAACAAAAAAAGAGCATCTAAGAGAGGCATCGTTTCTCAAAAGTAAAGAGGGTCAGAAAGTTTCATTTTGCGGAAATCTCAGAATAATGTTCCTCAACAAAAAATAGCAAAGATTTTAAGTATCTCCTCTGCATTGTATCACGAAAACGTTCACTTGCACTCAGCAGTTTTGTGTGTAGGTGACAAGTCATCACTGGATGCCCATGATCTCTGAGCTCTCACTGCGCGGGCTCAGGAACATGGCCACAAATCATTTTCTGTGAACACAGCTCACCTTGCCATCTACAAATGCAGGTTAAGAAGAAGCCGAATGATGACATGATCCAGAAACATTTTAAATCTCTTTTTAAATGGACCGAGGCCAAATGGAAAACCGTGCTGTGGTCAGACAAACTGAAATTCTCTTTGGACTAAAGAGGAGAGGGATCATCGGGCTTGTTATCAGCGCTCGGTTCAAAAGTCTGTATCTCAGATGGCATGTAGGCGCATTACTGACTATGGAAATGCCATTTGCACATCTGGAAAGCCACCGTGCTCAAAGATATACACTGGTTTTACAGCAACATATGCTCCCATACAACGTCTTTTTCAGTGAAAACCTGCCAAAGCGAGTTCACGTTTTTCTTAAAATATTGCATTTTCTCAGTTCAGACATCTGATGTGTTAAAATGTGGGTTTATTAGATTTCCAATCATTGCATTCTGTTTTTATTTGCATTATATTGTTAGACACTTTATGTCTAGTTCATGGTTACTTTATAAGTACTGACTAAATCATTTATGTTATTTGTGTAGTCCAAAGTAATTAAGCAAAACATGCTGAGAGAGGTTAGTCATTAAGTATTACACTGGAGTTGATAACATGGCTTGCATATGCTCTGAAATTTAGCCTTCTTTCCGGGTGTCCTCAGGGGAGAGCTAGAGTGGAAGTGTCTAGGCAGGTGGGCCAGACCAAACATCTGGAGAGGAGGAGGAGAGGGAGGTGGAGAGAGAATATAAGGGTAGAGGTGTTGGAGGGCGACTCAGCAGGGAGATGAGAGCTCCTCCGGCTCCCCGCTGAGGTTGAGTAGGCCGTGACATTTCCAATTTGCTCAAATTGATCGCCAGCCAGACCCTCTCTTCTCCTGCCCTCCCCGTCTGTGGTGAAGCCCATGCCCAGACTGTGGCGTGTTATGATGAATGGGCTAAATGTCAAGGACTTGAAACCCAGCTCAGATCCTCCATAGCAGCGCTTCATTTGGTATTCTGCCTCTCCGTCCACGAGAAACATTTGCCCCCAAGCTCAGGAATGTTGGTCTCTGATATTTTCTTCCCAGAGGAGTAAATGCTTATGACAAATTGCCCAAATAATATATGCATTTCATATATTCTGTTATCTGGGGGAATTTGGACATTTTAAATAATTGAGAGCTTTTTGCACTTAAAGCTGTGGCTTACAAAACCACCAGATGAGTCAAAGCTCCATCTTGAAATTTGAAGATTTCGGCGCTGTTTGGCACGGTGCCGTTGACGTGAGTCCCAGGCAGGCTGTGGCACGGTATCACTGAAGGCCAGAATCAGTCGATAAAGAGTCATGCCTACGCACTGATGTGAACAGTGGCACAGGCTCAAAGAAACTCCTCCATAGTTAGCTAGCGGGTGGATACCTGAGACAAGGTCACACTTAATTACTGAAGCGCACATCAAAGTTTGCCTTTGGAGACTGTGTCGCATTTGTTTATAGGATTAAGTCTCGAGCAAAGCACACCAACCGAGCGTGCCTTAAGCCTGACCTTCTGAGAAGCAACTGAGTCATCTTTTCATTAGCAAGGAGGGTGGTACAGCACCTCAATCCACCTCTCTATCGTCCTCACTACATAATTGAAAGATTTCCAGGAGCTGTTCTCCACTGTTCACCAGACTCACATCTTTCTCTTCTCAGATCTTTTTAAATTTCACAAGTGTCTGCCAAAGGTATTCCTTTAAAAAAAAAAAAAAAAGTACTCCAAAGAATATACAGCATATGCCTTTGCTCAGGATGTGATGACACTGACATAACCACCTACATCGCTATGAGTTCAAAGAAAATGTAAGCCAGCTAGCTCAGCAAGAATCCTCCTACATCCTAAACACTTCCACAGGAGATGAAACCGCGGGTCATGTTCTGTACAAGAGCTCATCTCTCACTGGAGATTGTGCTGTCGTGGGGGGGAGTGTATACCGTGTTGATGAGAGAGTGTGAACAGCGTAGCTTTCCTTCTTTCTTTTTTTTTTGCTATCCAGGATGGGGGCTTACCGGTAATGAGGCACCTAGCTGAGGCAAAGATGCATCAAATGAAAGGTTGCCTCACTGGTTGAGTCAACACGAAGGTGCTGCTTCCCATATTTGTGAAAATCACTTGACTTCAGAGCACTGCTCGCACTGAGCTTCGCTGTGGTGTCGTTGCAAACCTGATTTGAGTCTTTGGATGCTGCTCCTGTTAGCCCAGTGCAAAAAAAAAAAAAACGATGCTGTTCTCTCTCATACACGCACTCCCTGTTCCAGCATGGCAAATTAAAAATAACCCAAGCACACACACATACAATTGGTATGTTTGTAAAGGAGGGAAAAGTGGTTGCACTCAGTGTCATCATCTGACAGTTTTATATCAAAGCCTGGGGCCAGACAAGAGACCTCGCTGAGGGTAGTCTTTAATGCAGACTGGTATATAGTCTGTTCTGTCTCAATAAGACCCAGTACGTCTGTGTTATTGTTAACTGATATAGGAATTCAGCTGAAATAGATCTGTCATGTTGTGTTTTGTAATATAGAGCTGGCAGTGGCACTCTGTGGATTATTTTCTGTAGCTTTAGTGGAAATCCAGCTGAGCTGAAAAAGAAAACTCAACTTGGCAGAAATAGTTTGAAACTAATGATAAATTCAGAAGAACTGCCCTCTAGAGGGAAAGTATTTCCATTTATCGAGAAATTCTCATCACACGTTGCCCTTTAGTGATAATTAATTTGGACCATCATGAGCGAGAGAATAATTTATCTTTGCATGCAGACACCAACTTAATAGATGTATCAGTTCATATAACCTGAGTTTAACCTTTGCTACTGCTTGGCTCTGCTTCGTATTCAGAAGAATACATAAATGTCAAATGCGGGATATACAGGTGATTGGATCGGAAGCCCAATTTTATTTGGAATTAATCTGGAACAGATTACAGTGGAGTTCTTTAATGTACGTGGTCAGGTGGTAGCAGGGCAGCAGTTTTGGGGGGGGGTTGTCGTAAAAGAGACATTTTTTGGTTAGAGTTTTGGTTAAGATATCTGACTTTCATCCGTTGCTTCACCCTGACCAGTCTGCTTGTCATTGCTACCAAGCATACTCATTGCACAACGCTGCTGTGAACCATGGTATGGCAGTAGCATTGTGCAGTCGGGGTATTTCATCTTTATTCTCAGTCTTTTAAATCTCCAAGAATGCTGTCATTTGCTTTTAATCAAGACTACTTTCCTTCCTCTCAGTGCATTACTAACTCAGTTAGTTGTCCTACTGGCTGGTTCTGCCATCTCTTCAGTGATCTTTGGACCACTTAGCTGCACATGAGTTCCTGGGGACATCCCTGGTTAAGACCCTTTGCAGTTTGGCTGGACAACCAACTGATTGTCCAGCCAAACTACCCAAGCTAAACTCCACGTGGTCAACTATGTCAGCTTTGTCATGGAGGTCAACAGAGACTTCACGGACCTCGTGTTTTAGTGAGGTTTTAGTTCTGACCTGCAGTGTGAGTTCTGGGAGCCTTTGATTGGTTTATGTCCAATCAAATCAGTTCATCACAGCTGGACTGCATATTTTATTCTTTTTAAAGTGAATAAAAAAGTTAAGCTGTCTGATTACTTTTTGAAGGAATTATACATGAAGTACAACAGTGGTTGGTGCTGACAAATGTTCTTATTTCAGCATATTGTAATTCAAATGATCTGACAAGAAACTACACTCTTGAACCCCTGACGGTGTGTCAGCCTTTACAAAATCAATCCTGTGACAGCAGTCTTTGCCTTGTAACGGGTCTTTTAAAGCACTGCAAGGAGCAAAAAAACAGCAATCCACTATCCTGGCAAAACGTGTAATAGGCACGCCGGTCCACCGTGTCCATTCAACCCTGTGCTGTGATATTGGGTTGAAAAAAGGCCACATAGCATGGTAAAACCAAGTGTAGTAATATGTTAAACAAAGAACTGACACCTTGTGAAAGTGAAGAATTCAATAGTCAATATAAAATTGAAAAGGTATGTAAAGCAAATGTACTTACCTGTAACTGTGGCTTAGAGAAGGGGAGCTCTCGGAAGAGGGCTCTCTGTTTTTTAAATCCTGCTATTTTTCTCTTATTTTTCCATCTCTTTTCTGCTGCACTTTAAATTTCTTTGTATTAACTTTGGAGAACGCATACTCCATTGAATGTCTCTGCAAAAGCATGCATATATTTGTTACTCAGACATAAACGTGGGATTCATGCACAGCTGAGAGGTGGCTACAATCGACCAGTTACCTTAATTTCTAATGGCCTACTTAAATTAAATAATAGGGAGTTGCCATTTGGGGCATAATATAGAGGAAGTACTTTAAATGTAGGACAAACGGAGTTAGCACTATAAAATTAAAACGTATAATGATTATTAAGCCATAATTCCAATATATGAATACTTCCTTTTGAGCCATTAGAAAATATTTTGGCAACAGTCCAACTGTTTCTCTCCTCAATGCAGGAACGCTCAATGCATTCCTAAAGCAAAAGGGTCAAACGGCTTCAGAAGGCCTCGTGTGGTCGCTAAGTGGCAATCAGGGTGACCACTGGAAGCAGGCCAAAGTAAGCATCCACCCAACATCGTCTTTCCAGGTGAGTCTAAAAAAACTTTCACTCAATATGCAGCAGCGTTTCCCTCGGTGCCCTCTATTTTCTTCTTTGCCTGTGTTTGTGTGGTATTGGTTTCCCTGGGGGCTAAACACTGATGTAGCTGTGAGAAGTGGCCGGCATCCCCACAAAATGTCTGGTATGACACGCTTTTCCATCAAGAAGCCTAAACTTTTGAGTGGATGATGAAAAGCTGCAGAACTTCCATCATTTTTACTGATTTAGTTGTAGAATAGGTAACTTTATTTGCAGCTTCCAACAGTCTTGGTTTGTGACATTATAAGCAAACACCTGCCACCTGCTGTAGGGTTTTTTTTCCAAGGGGTAATTTAGCTAAATTTACACTGTGCATTGACTCAGATTTTATCTTACTGCAATTGAAAAAAAAAATTTTTTTTAATGGTCTCTCAAGATTCAACATAGTGACTCGTGCTTCTCTCCGTAGGTCGTACTTCAAGGGATTCGGGGACCAGGCATTGAAGGAGACATTGCTATTGATGATATCACGCTGGAGGAAGGGGAGTGTCGAGACCCGCCGCCCAGTGAGTAGCACCACGCATCCGCCTCCTCCATCCTCTCCTCTGTCCCTCTTATCGAAGTCCCAGGTACTCTCTCTCTACCTCGCCGGACAAGGTTCAGATTTATGAGAGAGGATCTAATCTTAGACAGCTGGCAGCATTGGAACGACCGTCTCATGGGGAAAGCATGGTTGCTATGGCAACAGGGTGTGTAATCACATGAATGATCGCCACGCTGGCTGAGTGGAGTACTGTAATTGCGCTGGTGGAACAAACAGAAGGTAAAAACCAGTAAACAGGACACGGGAAATGGCCTGCAATTGACAGGGCATTATTGGTTGGCAGACAAATACAGTTCCCTTGATTTAATTCCCGTTATTTATTCTGGAGGAATTATTTCCAGAAGCCGCTCAGACTTAGACGTCTCTTTAACATGCCATAAATGAATCAAGATAATCTGTTTTCATTTTTCATGTCCGTGGTGGAAAATAACTGCCCATCTAACGGCAATCAGAGACGGTGATCTCGGTCCGCAAGATACATTGTTTTTTGTTGCTGGGAGTTTATTATTGTATAGGTTATTTTTCATTTGGCTGCATTATGATTCAAAGCGACGGCATTAATTCATTTTGGAAGTAAAGGAGTAGTCGCCCGGGCTGAGGACAGAGTAATGTTATGAATTATGCAATTCAATCTCACGCAATGAATCTTACATGATTCAGCGTGATGTGAGAGAGGAAAATTGAGCAAGATCTCGTGAGGAATGATAAGAGATGACTTCTGACTGGTTTCCCTGCTCAGAAAGAAAAATGGTTCATTGTGTCTGTTTTAGGATTTGTCCAAGGAGGTTAGTAGCACAGTCGAAAACATCTGGGAGAAAACGTATATTTGCTTTCTTGCACAGCGTGCCATCCATCTGTTTTATCCGGCTATTGTGGGCAGGGTGGTCTGGAGCCTGCTTATTTTAGGAAAGACACAGGATACACCTGTGATAGCAATGAGTCCCTCACAGTCAACCATTCATCTTCATTTGTGCTCAGAGGTTTACGTACATACATGCATCATGGGCATGAATGTCGTTTTAATTTGGGGCTTCTTGTCCCTTTCCAAGTTGCACCTCGACCAGACACTTTCAGTAGCCGTCAATAAGCTTCTGGTATAATTCTTCTTGGATATTTGATCACCTCTTTTAGCATAATTAGTAGAGTTCATTTAAATTAGTTGGTTTGTTGGAACAGATGTTGCTTTTAAGCATGGTCCTCAAATTCTGACTAGTGTTGAGGTCGGGGTTTTGGAGAAGGCTATTTCAGAAGCTTCATGGGCCCTTTCCGAACAACTGCACATAATCAGGTTAAACAATTATACATAACTACAAATTGGAATAAGACTCAAAGTGTGATTTTGAGATGATAGGGAATTGGTTAAGATGTTAAGGAATAACCCAGGAACCACCAATGCTCAAGCCTGCCATGAAGTGGAAACCGTTGAAACTCCAGCGTCACTGTCCTCTTTTTGGCTGCCAGTGGTACTGGTACACTGCACAATGTTGATTAAATAATAAACTACCTTCAAATGATCCCAAACACATATCAATATTTATTTTGGAATGGATGAAGCAGACTAACATTAAACGTCTTGAACGTCGATTATCCTTAAAAGTCAAGACTGTGCCAGGAAACCAAACAATATGAAAGGATCTTGTCAATCACGCCAACAAGTGCGCTCAAATATCCAACCAGAATTATGCTGGAAGCTTGTTTATGTTTACTAAAAGTGTCTCGTCAAAGTGCAACTTGCTAGTCCAAATATTAGTGGTGGTGTAGGTGCGTACATATTGGAGCCTGTATATATAATTATTGCCCCGTGTGGATTAGAGAAAATTCCAAATAATTTAAAACATGCAGTTCTTGTTTTTCAGTAATTAAAAATGTATGCTGTTTAATCGTTTTAAAGAAATCATTTAAAGCCCATAATTACCATGACATTCATCCCCATGGTGACTGCATTTAAACTTCTGACCCCAGCTGTATGTAGTGAATTTAAAATCACCATTTAGCCTAAAGCCCATGTAGAAAAAACAAAAGACAGAGCCAAACATCACACAAACACAATGCTGACCACTGCAGCCTCGTGCACAGATGTTAGATGACAGCATTAACTTGACTTTTACATCTGAACACTGAATCTTCAGATCTTTAAGCTGAACTGACCAATTGTTGTGGTTACCGAGCAGCTCATTAGCTTTTTGCAGCGGAGCTCTTCGCTGGTAACAGCTCATTATTTACTAGTTAAATGCTCATTAAAAGATAGTGAAAGCCACAGGGATAATCATGATGTTATAGCTCTTTCATGAATAATTGACTGCTGAGTTAGTAATATTTCTGTATGCATAGTCTTCTATTTGGCTAAATGGAAAAGCTTTAGTATTCAACACACTCAACATATTTCTGAAGTGAATCAGCATGCTACAGATGGATAAAGCCATAGTTTTGTATTAAATAGCATGAGTAATAAAATCATAGAGTGTTCCCTTCACCAGTTACATGTTTGTATTGGAATGTTTGCTCATTTCTCTTCTCCCCCATTTAGATCTCAGCGCCAAGGCTCTGTCCACGTCCTGCCATATATGGCTGCTATGTGTCACCTTGGTGCTGACCCTCCTGGAAGGTCAAAGGTGACCCATTTCTCCGTCATCTCAGAGGCGAATATTCAGAGCCGCCGTCTGTGAGCTGTACCCTCAACATCCAATCACCAAAGATTCATGCATCCTGAAAGCAGCGGGGTCCCCCCACGGACTGCAGACCACAGAAAGGCCGCAGTTGTTAAATGAGAGAGAGAGAGAAAAAATAAGTGATTAAAAAGTAACACAAAAAGTAAATAAAGAAGATGCGCTACGTTTTTTTTTTTTTTTTTAAAGAGACCTCTTTTACAGAAAAACACCCGTCGGCGCAGAACTCTGGACGTCTTTACGAGCACAAAGACAGGTCGGCGACGAATGAGCCCGGACCAGCGGAGGAGTTCACAAGCGTCGAGGGAGGGCAGTTTGTAAAGCACAAGAACCATTTTACGAGGCGCCGGAAAGCTTCCTTCAACGACGGAAGGAAATACAGACACTGCTGACTTTTTGAATATGAAGTAACATTTCCCTGCTTATGAATACATTCAATCAGACCTTTCTCTGTGTATCTTTATCTCCATTTTCTTGCACCAGATGCCAATCCCCGACACTTGTTTTTCACTTTAGCCCAGCCTCGTGTCATTCTTTGGCATTTCTTTATCTGCTCGGTGCTGTACTGTAGAAAAACAAGGACTGCGACAACATTTAGTTCTGTCTGCTTACTCCCCTGTAGCTGCCTACGTATCTTTTAACACTGTGCTCACGAGTCCAAGTGGCCAACTGACGGTATGGTGGCAGAACAATAAGAGCAGAAGGCTCAGCAGAGGTGTAGACAGGTGGACTGGAAGGCAGAGAGATGTTCGAGCTTAAAAATGAGAAGGAGACAGAGGAGGAGAGGAGGGAGAGGAAAACGGGCAGAGAGTAGAGGAAGGTCCGATTAGCGAGGCCCGACTCGAATATTCAGTCAGCGGTCTGCCTGTGGAACAGAAGCCACTTTACTTTCTGCCATGAAACAAAGTGCCTTCAGATTACAAACCGAATCGTGAGCCTGGGTGTTAATCGACATCGAACAAGTCTCTGTTCATGTTTCCTCTGATGGGCTATTTTCTACATGTTTCTTTTGCCCCACAAGTGCTGATGGGAGGGCAAGGCGCGTTCAAGATCGAGAGCGGGGGTCGAGCCGCGACCGGATTTTACTCCCGACGGAGCAGTCGCCCGCGAGTATCAGCGCATGTGTGCAAGGGCGCGTGTTTGTGTGTGTGCGTGTGTGTGTGTGCGCGTGTGTGTGTGTGCGCATGCACCTAAGCCTATGCCTATGCACAGTTTAATGTGAGGGCAGCCACAGTGCTGGCAGACCCTGAGCACAGGTTTGGAAACAATTTGGATTACAAAAGAAGAAAAATGAGTGGCAACGGTCAAAGTGAGGCTCTGGATCCTTTGTTTGTTTGTTTGTTTGTTTGTTTGTTTGTTTGTTTGTTTGTTTGTTTGTTTGTTTGTTCTGTTTTTTGTTTTTGTTCTTTTGTCTCGTGCAGGAAAACAGTTTAAGATCATAGAGGAGGATAAAGACACATCACCGAATGACTACCCCACTCTCCATTCCCACAGTTC
>VURO01050664.1:0-22754 GCA_015108175.1 Pelvicachromis taeniatus | reverse complement strand
TATTTAAAGTGCAACCACAGCATTAAAAAAACAAAACAAAAAGGAAACTCGGCAGAGAAAGCAAAACTGGGTTCATTTTGGTGTTGTGGTTCACTATATGTAGCCTCTTCAGTGGAAGCCTGGGTTAGTCAGAGTGGGTAGTGTACATGTGTGAGCATCAAGCTGTGTACAATAGGTGTGATAAGAAACTGATACATGTAAAGAAGATAAATATGCTAATCAAAACAGAGCAGAATGATGAGCATTTCAGGGCATCTTAACAATATTGTTACAATCTGTGTGATCTACAGAGATCACAGATATTATCTGCTATCCATTTCTGTTTTCTTCTTGTTTTTTTGTTTTTTTTAATCTCAGACATTTTCATTTCAAGGTTTAGGATCACACTGAATGTAAATGGAGTTCTTGGGAGTTCTTTACTAGATGTATTGTCTTACTAAAACATATGTTTTCTGTGTGCTTTTGATGATGAGAACTTTCAGACTTTTATAGGTTGTTTTGGACACATCAAGAACATGAAGTATGTCTGACTTTGACACAGACTTTCCAAATAATATAATCTCAGATAAAATCTCCATTAGCTAGTTGCTATATCCTCCCGCGATATAGTAGGTAATGACAAGTGCCAAAGTGCCCCGTACAAGTCGTCACTGTTATTAAGTGTGAATATGAGTTCAAGATGTGCTGGTGACTGTTCCTTTTACATCCCGGAGAAACCTGGTCGATTCACATTCAGAACGAAAGCTCAACAAATGAGAAGAATATGATATGCTGACAGATTAGGCGGAGGTTTAAAGGAATAATTTGGCATTTTGGGAAACAGGCTTGCAGAGTGGGACCTTATAAGGGAAATCAGGTAAGCTGGATCTGTGCACGGGTAACTAAAGCAATCAACCAGCACCTCTGAAGTTCATCACGGTATATCATGTTTCCTTAATTGCTAAAAAAATTCACGTTAAAACAGTGAGTCGGGACAACAGGAAGTCGGTGGCCGTCAAAGCTCTCAGCCGGCTTCCAGATAGGCCAACCCATCACTGTAAGACCACCAACTGTTGTATTTAGACTTAACATTAAACAAAAGAGATTTAATGAGGTAATTAGCAAGCTGAAGTGCTGGCAGTCATGTTTTGTAATCTTTGGATAGAGCCAGGCTTCCTCTTTTCTCCTGTGTCCAGCCATTGTGCTCCGCTAACTGGCTGGTGCTCTGTTCATAGCAAATGAAAAAAGAAAAAAAAATGTAATGTCCTCTGGTCAAAAAAATGTTTGTTTGTTTTTTTTTGTTTGTTTTCCCTCCTAAAATGTCAAATTATTGCTTTAAAATAACAACCAAAAGTATGCAAAACTCCTGTTTATCATCTTTGTGTATATTAGATTTACCAATGGCAGACCTCATTTCTGTTTTTGTTTTACGGTGCATTATATATAGGTATATAAATATATTTCATTTTTTTATGCATATTGGGTACATTCATGCAAATTTTAAAAAATTCACTTGGGTTGAGAAAAGCCTGGCTAATACTGGCAGAAATTATACCGCCAAAAGGATCATTGTTTATTTCCATGCTCTCGCAGCTCTCACTGTGCCTTTGATTTCCATTTCTGTGCAGACACACACACCCTTTGTGCGTGTGTCTGCCCTTTGAGGGACGTGAGTCTAGTGAGTAGCTTACACTCAGCTGTGCTCTCTTTCTTGATAAAAGTCCTCCAAGTACAATTGAGGGGGGGGATTAACAGTTTTGAATATGTAAACAGTGTTGCGTGACACTTTCTTAGTGTAGAGTGTTTACTGACTTTATTTTGATGATAAGAAGCGTCTGCGTTGGCAGAAGGTGTGAAGTGGTCTTAAAGGAAGAAGGGGAAATGAGTTGTTTCAAGATTAGTTTAGGTGCTGCAGCTTAACGTGACTGCATCTGCCAAGTGTTTTGTTATTTATCGCTGTACCCGGACCCATGACATTTGTTGTTTGTTCCAGCTATGTTATTAGTTGCAGCATTACCGCCATATGTTCTTAAGTGACTTTTGTCATAAACTCTTTTTTTTTTTTTATTGGTGTGGTGTGCAATAATTGGAATACTGTAGGTACTGCAATATAATAAAAGTCAAAAGTCACACATTTCTTAAGCACACCACAAGCAGGAAGTCATGCTTTCATTTGTTTTATGTATTGCTGACTGTCAGCTCAATAGTTATACCCTACAGTACAGGTGAGCCCTTATAAGCTGATACGTCTCACTCTGTGTGCAGCAGCAGCAGCTCCTCGATCCTTCATTGGTGCATTTTTATGAAAAACATGCAGTTAATTTTCTAACTTTATTAACCTTTACTCTAAATAGTCTGTTTCACGTTCTTCTCACTGACACATAGTTTCATTCCAAGGTCCTTTTTTGAAGCTGTTGTGTTATGTGTGGGGATTTTTTTTTTTTTTTATTGCGTTATGTTTTTCTTTCAGTATGCGGCAATCAAACCCACTAGAAAACAGCCTCAGCGTTGGAGGCTCAGAGCTGAAGTACTAAAGCCTGCAGTCATGACAAATACGGCTCGTTACAAATAAGATGTTTGGGCCGGCTGTAATGCATTGCATTACGTCGTGCTGGTCACAGCATACACTAGAAATTGCCTCTTTTTTCTTTTTCTTTTTTTTTTTTACTTCTGTAACACTAGTAAAAACAAGCATCACAAGACAGTTTTTATTGCATGGAAAAGGCAATAAACATTTGGTTGGTGGGAGAGGAGAACAGGCTGCAGTGCATCTTACAGAGATGCTGTTTTTTTTCTCTTAGACTGCACTTTCACCTTCCTCCCTGATTAGATGACACGTTTGATTTGCCTTGTGTAACAAAAATTATGCGTACTGGTCTTTCATTTAACTGGAAAGTCAGTGACCTAATGTCAGCTGTGGTGGCGTCTCGCAGTATTAAGAAAGCAAAGTTTTCAATGCTGCTTCATCTTGAATTCTTTAAAAAAAATTAAAAAAAATCATTTATGCATTGATGAATACATGAATGAATAATGCAGTTGTGCATGAATGTACCCAGTAAGCATTAATACCACTGAAATGGAGGTACTGTAGCATTTAAGGTTGTGGTCTGTCACAGATTGTGCAGGCCACAGATTGAACACAATTGCTGGCAATATGTTAAAACAATTTCTCAGTTCTTTGCTAAATTTGATTAAAGTTTATCCATGTGAATAGAACCATGACTCGTTGCTATGTGACAAAATGTGATTTATAACAAAGTATTGCCTTAATTCCCAGAAAGTGCATACCTCGCAATATACTACTTGTAGGAAAAGATCTTAGGTTTAAGAATGGAGTCCTGTTCAGTTATGCAGCTAAACGTTTCCAACTCTCATTAGATCCCAAAGTTTCTTTTTGAAATATTTTAGACATTCATGTATAATTTTTTAATTTTGCCTTCTAAATTGTAGCTGTAAACGCCTAGAAAATTGTTAATCTTACCTTGTAGTTAACCACTTATCACCTGGTGCTTCGAGGGTTTCTAAAAGGAACAGTGCCAACATTTCTCTCTGAGTGGAAATGTTCTCATTTTCTGTTCAACCTAAGAAGGGCTTTGTCACATCGTGCCATTCATTGTGCTATTAGCTCCCCTAAAGAAAAAAAAAATCATTCAGTTGCACTAGCACGATATAATTGCAGCTGTTAGCCCTAATTATCACTATACACACCACCCTGCTTTCTTGGTACTGATTCAGCAAAGAGAATGGGTGCCAATGAGGGGGGTTGGTACTGCAGTAAGGCACAACCAGTACTGGCAAAATTGGCAGGCGCAGAAGTTTTTGGCAGTCAGATAAATATTAGTTCCACGGACTCAAAGAGGAGCTAAACGTCCGTCACCTTAAACTTGAAACGTTCTACCAAGTTTTTTTTGTTGTTTTTTGTGTTTTTTTTAATAGTAAAACGTCTACCTTACTGCAGTAGCTTCTGCGCTGTGTGATTTGGCAGTCATGAGTGATTTCTCGACAGCAGCCTCGCTAAATAACTGGACAAGGCAGACACATTTCAAAGATTTCATTTTACTCTGTGAGGAAAGAAGCAGGATGTCACTATTTGATGGCACGGCTGCTCAGTGTGTCAACGTTACCAGCGGGAAAGCTGCCACCTTTTGGCACCAACTTTCCCCTGTGTTGGAGTGAATCGGGCTGCCTCTCGATGGCTTTCCTCTCCCCTTACACGCTCTGATCAGAAATCACAGACCAAGCTGAAGCAAAGCACTCGCAGGCTCCGGTTATTTGCCATCGGTGAAGCTGACTGCATGCAGGTGACAAAATGAAGACGTTTGCCAGCGCTGAAGGCCACCCCCCCACACCCAACTTCATTCTTGGAAAGACCCCCAGAAATAATGAAATTTGATGCTGTATTATCAAGGTTGTTGAGAAGGCTGTGTTTCAGTGATGTTATTTATCTTGTTCTGTGCCAACACCCTGTAATGATGACCTGTCACTCTTCTCTGTTTTGTGCTCTATATTTATATATGATCAGGCTTCTTTTACTTTTCTTTTTTTTTTTCACCACTGTATTTCTTTGGATTTATCATCCATTTTTTGTGCCATACCTGCAACTAATGAAAAAATAAAGAAAAGGAATATTTTATGTGCTTTGTGAGAATTTACAAGACAAGGATATAATGACGAGCAACAGAATGGGCCGTGTTATGTGCTGAATGCTTTAACACAAATCCTCTTGTTCCCGTGTCTAGTCAGTACTCGACACTCCTGTCCCTATAGTTTTTCAAAGAGAAAGCCAAGTTATTCCCGCAGTGACCACCTGTCTCCCACTCAAAGGACTTTCAACAAAAGCTTTTGTGTTGTGCAAATTGTTCCTTTGACAGTACTTCCCAGTTTGTGGTTCTTCTGTAGATGTGGCATGCTTGTTTTCCTCTCAGAGTTGAGAGCATGCGAGTTGATTGTGGCGGGAAAAGGACATCTGAAGGAAAGACAGAGGCGTAACAATGGTGTGTGGGGGGACTTGAAAGTCATCCAAAGTTTAGTCAGCAGGGGCCTCCTGAGCGAGGAAAGCTTATAGAGTGGCAGCCTGAGCAGAAGCTGCTGTATTGAACGCAGACTGAAATGACTTTGAAATACTAAAGAGAAAAACAACAAAACTTTTTTTTTTTATTGTAACACTGTGTGGAATGCCAAAGTTTCCTATTAACACAGGTAACAAACCTCTTCCACAATAGAATCTACTGGGCTGAACTCATCAGGCTTTGAGGTTTTCCACTCAGTTGTAATACCTGTTACCAGGTACTTTTTTTTGTAGTACCTACTCAGCCTGGACTCCAACTGAGCTGACAGACATACAGTGATTAGCCAGAGAGTGATGTCACTGGATCGGCCATAAGAGTGACTCCTTCACACAATCAAATGTTTGTGCATGTTGAATTTCCACTTTCTTGTGATGAGTGTTGGGCTCAAAAAAGTAATCTATTACACATACAACACAAAAGACTTTTTTCAACAGTAATGCTCTATGTTACTTAATTACTACCAGGAAAAAGTAATTCATTACACTACTAGTTACATTACTTTCACATTTCTGCGTAAAATGACATGAAATCTATTCTCTTATAATTACTATTTAACAATATGAACCAATAGAGTCCCAGATACCAACACAAATCTCCATCCTCAGGACGCTCACGTGATCTTTCTCTTAGTATTTAGATATCAAGAACACAGTGCAAAGATGAAAACGGAGGTTGCAGCCTGACTGCTCACCTGTTTGTTTCCTGTTGAAGTTCAAGGTTTGACTGCTGGTCTGGGGTCTGTATTCATTCAGCTTTAATAACCATCTGGGTTCTTGGCTAGCTTAGTGTTAGCATGATGTCTGTGCAGAGGTGTGCAAAGAGCCAAAGTTGGAAGCAGTTTGCACTTTACCTTCGTGCTCTCATCCTTTAGTGCAGTAAAATCAAAGTAATGTCCATATTCATGCTGGAGACTGTGCTGGTATTTAACTCCTCTGGCACACAAACTGAAATCAGCTGACTGATCGTTGACCCAGTTCCTTGGTGGTCTTGAGTGGCATGGACCTCTTCCCTGTTGGGTGTGTGGAGCCCTGGGCCCTGTGACTAGCCTGGTTCTCCTGGATCCATCTCTGTCTGCTTCTGGCTCTTGGGGGGCGTTATAAGTGCATTTTGTGACAAAGACACACACACACACTTGACACTCTCTCTTTCTCTCACTTTTACTCACACTCACACACACCATAAAAAGATTATTGATTTATGTACTTGTGTATTTTCGAATTTATGTTATCCAGGTGCTGTATGTTTGTTTTTCTTACAGGTGCGGCTGTTGGCAATACAGCCTCCATTTCTATTTGTACTCTGTCCTTTTATTACACCCCCCACCCCACCACCGCCACTGTGGTAGTGGTGGAGGTAGTGGTGAAAAAACAGGTGGTGGTGGTCCCCTGTTTTTTCCCTCCTGCCTGTCCTGCCTCAGACATTGTCATACTGTACATCACATATAATGTAATAACTTGACATATCACAAATTGAAATGAAGAGATAAACAGATAAACCCTGAACAAGAGGAGCCAATAGAGAATTTAGAGAGCTGACCAAAATATGTTTGGCAGCACACCTCGCTCAGATCATAATTCTGACTGCAAATCTTCCAGACAGGACAGGATTTTTAAAAAGAAAAGAAACCAGTTGATTGTAGTGCAAGTGCAAATGGAATTGATAAGTGGAATCGATAAGCAAGCAGACTACTGAGAACTGGTTCTCTACAAGAACCGGTTCTCGATTCTCATCCCTACTTGTAATGGAAAATGACCAAAACCGAGTAGGTGCTAGTAGCAAGGAGGCAATGAGTTTCCCATTCCTGTTCCACTCACTAACAGGTGACATTGGTGTGTCAAGACAATGTGGCCAAAAAAAGATTGTGAAGTACGTTGGCAGCTCTTTGGTCGCTGCCATATTGGATTCTTTTGGTGTCAAATGTAACGATGTTTGGATGCTGAGTTATCATCTAATGAACAGACCTGAACAAGTAAACATGCTTGGCTAGCAAGAGCTTCATTAGTTCTACTGAGCATACAAATAAAATTAAGATTTTCAATGATCAAACCTGGAGCACAGACTTGTTAGATGGTCTTTTAGTGTAATTAACCACACAGAAAGTTATATCATTTTTATTAAGTAATACTCAAAAAGACACAAACATCGCAGACTGTTCTAGAGGTGCAATTTAGTAGCTACACAGACCAAAACAGAATTTTATTTAATCATGACTCAGCTGTAAAGTTGGGCAGTTTAATGTGGGAATATGAGAGGATTCATTCACTGTTGAACTGGCCAGTAAAGGAGCCTCCGAGGTTACCAGGTTGGTAACTGTTTCCAGACTAAGCTAACCATTCTGGACTAGCTTATTAATAGGCTACATTCTACATACGTATAAGCATAATATCAATATACATAGAATATACTCCACCTTAGCCAGTAACTCTCTTTTGTTAACCCATATTCCTCTGACATTCCTTCTCTTTTTTGGACCATTCTCTGTCAGCCCTGTGTGGATAAAGCCCTGTAGATCAGCAGCCCATCTGACCATGCAACCTTGTTGTGTTAAAGAAATCTGTTTGAAATGATGTGAGCTTTGTTGTAACGTGTTTTATCCCGCAGAACATGGGTACACTGTAGTCATAAAGGCATGAACACGTTCATGTAGCTCCGGGCAAATCTCTAAATGTTGCAGCAGAAATCAAGACTCATCAAACCAGGCGACGTTTTTCCAATCTTCCGCTCTGTAATTTTGGTAACCCCGTGTGAATTTCGCCCTCAGGGTCTTGTTCTTAGCTGACAGGAGTGGCACTCGGTGTGGTCTTCTGCTGCTGAAGGCCATCTGCTTCAAGATTCAGTGTGACGTGGGTTCAGGGAAGCTCTTCTGCATACGTTGGATGTAAAACATAGACATCTGATTTACTGTTGACAGCTCAAAGCAGTCTGACCATTGTCCTCTGGCCTCTGACATCAACAAAAGATTTTCACCCACAGTCTCTTTTTTTGGCCATTCTCTGTCAGCCCTAAAGACGTCTGTGTGGATAAATCCCAGAAGATCAGCAGCGCATCTGACCTCTCACCCATGCCACCATCAAAGTCACTTAAATCATCTCTCTTCTAACCTCGGTTTGAACTCAGCAGGACATCTTAACCACGTCCACACGCCTAAACACATTGGGATGCTGACACGGGATCGGTTGATTAGATATTTCCATTAACAAGCAGATGACCAGGTGTACTTAATAAAGTGACACTGCACTCACTTTGAAAGGTCAGTTAAAGACCAAGCAGCAAATTACTTCCTCTGCAGACAGAGGCTTTGCTGTAGGAGCAATATCAGGAATGGAGTCACTGTGTCCTGTACCTGAAAGACGTTTTTCCCCCTGAGGGAAGGAACTGTTTTGTTTCCCAGACTCCGACCCTGGGGGAGAGGATTTTTATCATTTTATGAGATGCAGATTTCACTGTGAGTCTTCAGCCTCAAGGCTTTCTAGGGACTGCCCAGCAATTTAGACAATGGCACAGCTCTGCATGCTCGTGTAGGATTTGTAGCACACATACTGTACGTGTATGCACCACCCCACATGACAAAACAGTTGTTGTCTTTCCCACATGGCAACTGATGTGTGAATTTCTAGGCGTATTATGGGCAATCTGAAAAGCATCTCTTACCTTGATTTTCATGTTTGTTTTGCTCTGAATTGCGGCATGAGTGATGATGTAAGCCTCTTTACAGCTATCCAAGAGGTGATCTCTTTTAGTTTATGCAGATTTATGGGGGGGAAAAAACAAAAAAACATCTACACCGCATTACAGTTTGTTGCATTACACAGACTATTACCGTGAATGGAATGGCTGGTGGTAAGTGGAGCGCATTTATTCAAAAGGTTGTTGAGCACACAATCCAAACGTTTTTTTTTTTTCCCAAACAAGGTGCTAAAAGTAATTTTACAGTATTTTAAAGCCACTCTAAAGTTTGCTTGTGGCCTTTATGATCTCTTTTCCATTCAGGTACCCTTTGTGAAGCGTGACAAACCTCCTTTTTGTCCGGATAATAAGTTACTCCTATAAAAAATTCAGATTGTTTCTGCTGCTGATAACCCCTGGTAGCATTTGGCCTTTAAAATCCAAAGCACTTTCAATTACCCTGCTGCATGTCCCATTTGTCCACTCCCTTATCGTCTCCCTCTTCTGTTTCAGCCAGCCAGAGGTTGCCCTGTAGAGCCACATTTGAATGCGCACCTGGTTTCTCAGCCACTGAACAATGCCATTTTACATTACATTCTATTCCCTTTTCTCCTTGCCATGCACCACAACAGCATTTTGTTTACAGGGCCACCACTGCTTTCTGGATGGATGGGAAAATGTCATGGAATGCTAATGGTCTGCTAATTCTCCTCTGACAGGCCTCCCCATGTCAGTCAAACAATATCTATTCAGCTATGCCAGCGCTGTCAAAGTCATTCAGGCAAACGTGCGGGTGAGCACATCTGTGACCGGCGCAGTGTTGACACATTATCAATAAGAAACACACCTCATTTACAGTAGTCGCCATCAACATGCGGGCGTGCCTGTGCTTATTCGTGGTCAGTTGCACGTTTACAGGAATAAGAACATGATAATAATTACGGGCCTAAGAGAGCCGCGCTGTTGTGATTTGATTAGGTTTAATTTAATATTAGTGAGACACTCTCGGTGCATCTTTTCCCGAGATAATAAGCAAAAGTTATTGATCTTAAAATTCACACGCAAACAAAATCATTTGAAAACAATATAACCAGCCAACAGCACGACAGAAGCAGAGCAAACACTCCATGAGGCATCGCTTTGTTGTTTTCGCTCTCACCTGCATCTCAAAAACAAAGATATCATAGTAATTATGCGATTAGCAATTCTTCCATAATGAGCAGCGATTTGCCTCTCCGCACACATATGAGCACCGCTCACTCAACTCATGGCTTTGAGACATCTCCTTGTCCTCTCATGGATGTTGCATGAATTAATCCCTCTCATGTGCTGCCATCTGAGCTGTGCTGATGCAAAACTTCGGGCTGAATAATTTATCTGTCTGCCCTTTGGAAGCCGGCGTTCGCACCGGGTGCCACCGCACATAACTAGGAGTTCTCATCACAGACCTGAGCCCGCTGGCAGCCACTCAGACATCTGTGTTGTGTGATAAGAGCGCACATCACGGGAGGAAGACATCAGATCTAGATAGAAACACAAAAGACAACCAAACACTGCCTAAGCAGAACAGCGGTCACCTTTTCCACATTCTGCCGCTCCTGCTGCGCTTTTGCTTCGGCTTCATATGGCTTACCTCTGCCTTTCTGCAGTCCTGGCTCCTGCTTCGCTAATGCAGGCCAGATTCAAAGCACCACTTCATTGTTTCAGTCTCATCCTTCCGAGCGATTAACCAGTAGATTCTGAACCTCTGGTTAATCTTAGCTCACTTTGTTCCTAATTCCTAATTCAATTATGATGGGAGTGAGTGTCACCCTATAACAGAGCTGATATATTTTTTTGCATTACATTACTGTCTCATATATAAGATGGATTACCTCCCAGGGTGGTTTTGCATGCGATTTCCTCGTGGGTACAGCATGACCTGCTTCCACAGAGCTGGAAGTTTCTCAGAGTTGGTGAGCACTTCTTTTCTTTAGCTAAGATTTTTTTTTTTTTAAGTTAACTCATTCTCCTTTCTGTGTTGTTGATTCTAGTGAGTCCATTTAAATGAGACATCTAATTCTCCTTCTAAGAGCAAATATTCCCTTCAGCACTTGTTAGCAGCTCACTTGCTTTGTCATTCACTTGGCTATCAGTGTATAGTTTCCTAGCTAAGGCAAAGTAAAGCATAAGAAGAAAGACAATGCCACTCTTCAATTCCCACATCACGTCCATCATGTTCGCAGAATTTATTTATTTATTTCTTTTACCCCAGATCATTTTTCAAAGAGCTAATTGACAAAAAGTGATTTAATAGGCTTTGTTTACTGGTAGGCTATGGGTATAATGCTTATGAGCTAGCCAGATAATGATTACTGCTCCTGTGCATATCAAGTAGGTGATTCATTTGCTCAGTATGAATTGTGTGTTTATCCAAGCAGTGTGTCGTTTGTGAGGACATGGGCTTTTCTTTCCTGTTAAAGTTGCTGATCCAGATCAGAAGTGCGTGAATCTTGGCCCATATGTCTTCATGCTATAGAGAAATGAAGAAAAACTTTAAGCTGCTGCGCTAAAGTCGGTGAGTTTGCATTGCGAGTAAGGTTGTGCGCAAGGTTGTTCATCATGAAAGTGAGTGAGCTCCACCCAGGTCCTTATCCGCCCACCGGATGATGAGCTGCTCCCACGATGGAGTGCGGAATATGGAGGGCAGTCATCAGATCTGTTTTGCGTCACCCTACAGGACAGAAGGGGCGTGGCGACATCGGCGACCTTTGGATCATCTATCAACGCTGACGTCTTTCTCATAATAAAAAAAATGTTGCATTAGCACAAATGACCTTTTCTCATCACCATGTCCTGATTGCACAATGCCACGAGGATCCACCCCCACTGCTCTTTTATCTCGCCACTCTCATGAGCAGTCACGCCATTAAATACGAGCCCGATAATTATAATTTGGAACAAATTCAAATGCCCTGTGTGGTGAACCGTATCAAGTTGTCGCAAATTTCTTTCTTTTTCTTTTTTTTTTTGTTCACATAAAAAATGGAGATATTTGTCTTTAATTGTACTCTGGGGTTGAAAGATGCAAAACCATGTATGTACTGAGCAGTGACTCACTTTGCAGTCACATGCCTGTTAAATCAATGTAGGTCATAAAACACGAAACAGAGCCTGGAAACAGTTGCCAGTTTACACTTCTTGAGTCAGCATGAAAAAAAGCAATGCGATCCCACAAACAGCCTTGACAAAAGATGATTTTTCATGTGTGTTATATCATGACTACACGCAGTGCAAGTTAGTGATAATGTTGCATCACTACTGTGTTGAAGAGCTAAAGGTAATGATTCTCTTCTCTCTTCACTTTTATAATTCATACAGTCATGCAAAATAAAAGCTTTTCACAGGTTTGTGTAGAGTCCTGTGAAGACTAAGTACACTCTTACAGTTTCTCCAGAAATTAAGAAGGCAGGTAGCAGCCAGGTGCTGATAATCGAATGCACTTGATGAACTGATCGTCAGCAACTCTGAGAGAGGGTGGAAATTTCTCCACATTGATGCAAGACACTGATAAAGTCGTACAGCAAATGATTACTTCAAGTTACTGCTGCTAAAGGTGCTTCTACAAGTCAAATCATCTGGTGTACCGTTTCACATGACTGTGCTTAATCTCTAGATTAGAACAGCTTTAAGTTTTATCATCAAAAGCAAAACATCTGACGATCGTCAGCAGCAGCAGTGCTGCAGATTTATTTTAATTTCAAGGATGACTGAAGTAATTTTTGGAAAAACGTTTTTGAAAAAAAAATCTTCAGAAAAAAAAAATCACATATGTCAGTTTCCAAAGTGGATCTAAAAGACAAATGCTGAAATTGAACAAGTACCTCAAACTCCAACCCATGAATTCCATTATGTGTTTCATCTGCACTCAACACTTGTAGTTTTGATGTCACTCAAGTGTCCTTTGAAGGACAGAACACAGTCACCGAGCACCTCTCAGCATGAAGATGACAAGTTAGACCAAGCAATTATCTCCTTCTGTTTTTGCTTCCACCAAAACGGGCAGGCGGAGAGGAAGACAGACGACGAATCCTCGTGAAAATCCCCCATCTATCACAGACAAGATACCTTTCCACTGCTCACACTTTTTTTTATTTACTTCTCTTTTTTTTTTGCCGTGTAGCTGAGCCCCGTCTGTGTTTCAGTTGGCTGAAAATCATTTGAAAAATGGATTGTTGCCAAGTCTTTGACAAGCTCTGCAGATTTCAAGTTCCGCTTAAATTTACCCCACACCTTAGAAAACTACTTTTTACCTCACCTAAAGCTGACAACTCTGCAAATTCAATCGGTCTCATTCTGTTTGTTTCCGTCATGGTTTCCTGTGGAACTGTGCTGGAGCGCTAACGCCGTGGGAAGTGGTTTAGCTGAAAAGATGCATTTATCATGGTGGTCAAATAGGTTTTAAAATCTTAAAATGTAGAGATGTTTGGCCAGGAAGTCACAAATTAGCACACTGCAGCTGCAGCGCCTTCAGGTTTGTCATGTCTTACAGAGAACAAAGCAGTCATCCTGTGCCAGCTTTTCTCCCAGAGGACTGAACCTTCTGCTGGGTGAAGAAAAACAACTTGGAGTAGAGTATCCCAGAATTCAGTGCTGTAGTCAAACCTCTGCCTGACATTTCTTTGGTACACAGACACTGACAATATGTTGATCCAGCGTTGTCATAAAGTATCAGTACTCATGATTTTCTTTTTCTTTTTGACAAGCTAGTATGAATGTAATGCTGACAATGTCTGCCTGCCTGTTGGTGGGTCAGTGCACTCTTTTGAATGGATTATCTTGAACTTTTGTGCGTATATGGTGCACAAAAAATGAATAAACAAATGGACTTTGAAATGCCATGAACAATGGTGCTCAACAGATGCAACCTTCCCAGGGTGCTTCTACTGAATGGCTATCAAACCTGGCGCAGTCATTCACAGCTCATAGATGGTATCGTAGACTATTGTCACCATAAGAGTCATATTAGTAATATTAAATGTCCCAAGAGCTGCCAAATGTTTAGCAAAATAATCAGTATAAACTGTGATAGCTTTGGTCATCCTGAAGTACATACACAGTTCAGAATTGAAATCAGTGCTCCTTAATGCATTTTTAGAGTGAAGCGTTCCAGTCACGTGAAAAAGTAAGCACACCCTGTGATTCAGTAGATTGCAGAACCACTTTTAGCAGCAATAACTTGAAGAAATTGTTTCCTGTATCACTTCGTTAGTCATACAGCAAACTCTTCTTTGCAACGTTGCTTCAGTTCAATAAGGTTTCGGGCCATTTATTTATGCACAGCGGCGGGATTTAAATTAAAGTTGAGGTCTGGAACACTTTCTTTTCACTTTCCTCTGTTGTTCTGTTTGCTGGTGGTGCTTGGCATCATTGTCCTGTTGCACGACTCGGTTTTAGTCGAGCTTTAACTGTCAGACGGGTGTCTTCGCATCTGACTCCAGAATACTTTGGTGGAAGAGGAGTTTGCAAAGGTGCCCAGGTCTTTCAGCTCACTCCTTTGCCACTGTACTTGACACTGTGTGTGTGTGTTTGCACGTTCTGACCTTTGGGTGAATTTGCTTGGATGTCCACTCCTGGGAAGATTGTGGCATTTTGTTAACATACACCTAAACACCCCAAAACGGCTGCTTTTACTTGAAGATGATCAGTTGAGGGCTATTTACCGTATATCTTCCAATAGTAGCCCCGACGTTTATTCAAAAAATTATTCGGACAGCCTTTGGAGACCAGCTCTTATTCCCTTCTCAGATGGAATGGGGATGGGTAAACAGAGTTCATTTAGCAGTAAAATACGGTATGGTACCGCATTTACGGCCACAAAATGTAGGATGAACAGCGGATGAACATTTCAGGATTTTATTTATTTAGGAAATTATCAGTACAGCAGTATGGTATTATTAAAGCAGTATACGGTATTTCTGTAATAATGGAAAACAGCTACGGTAGACGTCTTGCCAACGATACCACCAACACTGGCCTGCTACCAGTCCGAACACGAAAGCGCTCATCAGCTCAACAAAGTCCCCTGCGGAACGTAAGGAAATGCAGTGAGCTCCAAACATACCGTATAGGTATACATTAGGACATATATGTA
This sequence comes from Pelvicachromis taeniatus, assembly GCA_015108175.1. Taxonomy (NCBI): domain Eukaryota; kingdom Metazoa; phylum Chordata; class Actinopteri; order Cichliformes; family Cichlidae; genus Pelvicachromis; species Pelvicachromis taeniatus. The sequence continues at coordinate 7,907 of VURO01050664.1, read as the reverse complement.
TACATATACCGTATGATTTACTGCAGGAGGGCGGTAGCAAAGATAATACGAAAAGAGTAGTAGCATACAGAAAAGGCGGTGGGTCATTGGAGATCGGCGTTTACTACAGACCGGCGCTTAAAGGAGACCGGCTACTATTGGAGACCGGCATCTATTTGTCGTGACATGCGTTCAACCCCGGCATGTATAAGAAACGGGTGTCAATAAGAGACAGGCCCCTACTAGAAGATATACGGTACCCACTTAATTCCTAAGCAGTAAAGGTGTACTTGTTTTTTTACAGTCCTGTGAAAAACTTCTTTTCACATGACTCCTAAAAATATTTGAATACAATATCGAATATACAACTTTTTAACCGCTAAGAGCAACACAGAGAAGAACACAAATACACGAATTCCTCATGTGAGAAAACTAAAACTGATGTCTTTGACTCATTATTTATGTGTTCTCTTTTTGGTTTCAGGCCATTTAAGTGAAATTCTAGTGACACCAAACCAGAGGGAAATCACCCAACAGAGATAGGACGCTAAAAATAGTATTTCACAGAAATGCATTTTAGTACAGAAAAAAAGTATTTAAAAAAATAGATAAAGTATAGAAAGAAAAATCAATGAGTGACAGTAAAAAATACCAAGAGAGGAATTTCAGCAGACATTCAGTAAAGTGTGAAACCGCTACGGGCCAGCAGCTCACCTCCCCTCTCTTTTTGACATTTATAGTCAGCATTTGACTTCAATTACTTCAGGATCCTAGAAAGACATTGATGGTATCACCGTGATCTCCACCCTCCAACCTCTGCAGCTCAGTCAGTCCTCTCGGCTTCTTTCTTCACCTTTAATATGCTGACTCGCCTCTTCAGCGTCACACATCTTACTCCAACTTCTATTTTGTTTCCTTTGAAGTTTGTTTTGTTATAAATTGTGAGATAAGAACTCAAGTGGGTCACCGACTGGTTTGTAATCCTGCATGCCTGGGGCTCTAGCAGTTGATTTTACACCGTGTCTGGGAATACTAATTTTCCCCAAACAACTGGCAGTCTCCAGGTGGTCGCCAGCCTAGGCCTGTGTAACTGAGGTCTAAGGGTGACCAGTGAAAAGTGAACAGCAAATCCAGAATGTATACATGAGGGAAGACAACAGATACACTGACAATGAAGATGCAAAAGATGAGACCCAAGCGGTCGATTATGTTCATCAGGACGTAGCGTTTTCAGTGGGAGAAACGTTTTGTCACTCATCCAAGTGACTTCTTCAGTCTCAGCTGATCGCATAAACAGTACATTTGCACAATAACTGAAACTGGCACCACTGAATGAACAATGGGCTGGGAGGTCAGTTCCTTGATCATCAATATGCAAATTGTCATGGCCATTGATCAACAACCACTGATCAAAGGCCATTGGTCAATGGGTTTTTTGCTTTGTTGTCCTTCTCTCCTGGATCGGCCGGAGCTTCAGTCATTGTGCAAATGTACTGTTTATAATGTTGGGGAAACCTGCAGTCAGCTGAGACTGTAGAAGTCACTTGGATGAGTGACGAAACATCTCTCCCACTGAAAACGCTACGTCCAGATGAACACAATCAACCTTTTGGGATTTACTTACCTGGATGATTGAGCATGCAACAAGACACAAAAGAGTTTAAAAAAAGAAGATGTGAATAAGATTGTGGCATGGTGTTAACGTCTGAAAGCTCCAGGCCAGCAACCTACCAAAATCTCTGCTTTTATAGCAGTGCTCACACTCAGTTAATTAACAGTAGGTGACTATCAGCACCTGGCTGCTACTTGCGCTCTTCATACATGTGGAAGCAGTAAGGATATATTTAGTTTTTCACAGGATCGTATAGAGGCCTATATAAGCTTTCTTTTTCATAAGTGTATGTATGACTGACAAGGAGCTGTCATGTGTTTAATCCAGTTGCATTTCATGGTATACTTGTAATTCCATGTTTACTGTATGATCACAGACTGGATGAACTGAATAAAGTATATATGTATTAGAAGACACGCTGCTTGAGCATGTTACTATGGTTGGTGGAAACATGCTGAAGTTAGCGTTTTACTTGATTACATCTGTGCTTTAAAGACACGAGCAGTTCTTTGCATTTAGACTGGTGAATACTCAAGTAATCAAAGGGCAAAGTTTCAAATAATGAAGTCAGTGTATGTGTGAGCAATCTGTGAGAATCAAAAGCTCAGGCTTCAGGCTGCTGTAGAAGCTCAATGTTAGAGAGTTTTTTCTGCTCTTGGCCCTGTATGATGTTGATAAGAGTCATCATCTCAGACACACAGCTTTGGCTCTGAGCACAGAAGACCCACCCGCTGTCAAACCTGCTGTTTGCAAAGAGCAGCCAATCACAAGAAGTTGATTTAAAGAGATGGCAGAAGGAAGTTAATGCAACTTGTTTCAGACAGATGGTCAGAGGGCTGCACCAAGGCTAAGATGAAAAGGCATTATTTTTAATTTTGTGAATCATTAATGGCTATTTTAGTAGAATCTAATGAATTTTTTTTTTTTTTAAGTTGGTGCATACATTCATAGGAGGATGAAGGAATTCTGGGCGTTATTCCACCCAGCTACACGTGGCGAAAGTACCCCGGGCCTCACAGAGCATGCTGCAGACTTAAAGCGTCGACAAACCACATTTCTGCATTACTTTTACAAGTTATTTATTAGTCTCCTTTAACTTTATGTTTGCTTTAAACTTAGCTGTTATTTATTTTCCTAATATTGACAGTCTGTGGAAGGCAGTCAAGTGTGAAATTTTAATTGTGTGCTGAGGGCCATCTCCAGGTCCCCGGGGTAAGAGGTGTAGATGTAGATCTGGTTCAGTGAGGTTTTCGGTGCCTGGAGTGCGTATTGATCAGGATAGAACTGTAAATAGTGGGGCGTGTGGACACATGCGGCAACCCTTTACTTTGCTGCCTTCAGCGCACACTGCCTGACTTCTCAAAAGATAAAGTCTTCCTCTTTTTCTCCTCCTTCTGACAGTGCTTAGATAGATTTTGATTATTGAAAGGCATGGTTCACCAAGAGAAAAACTAGGGATCATTTAAAATCAAGGATGGAAGAAGCGGGGAAATAGGATATTCTTTTTTTTTTAAGTGAGTAGGAGGAAGGCTGCACACCATGGCAGGCTCTCTCACTTAAAAAAAAAAAAAACATTTTCCTTCTCTAAAGGAATTAATCCTTGTATTGTACTGAAAATTCCTCCTGAATGAGCAGCGCTAAAACCAGATTCAGGCCAAGCAGTCTGGTGTGCTTGAGAATTTACAAAGACAGAAAAGCTCTTGAAATGCCAATTTTACTTTCGGGGTGGGGGTGCTCAATGATGTGGAGGGGCTGGGCAATCAGACTAGAGTAATGAGACACCCTAACAGTCTAACAAAGGGTTACAATGATACTCTGGCTGCACTACACGCTCTCCTCTGAGCTCTAGTGTAAACACAGAGAGCTATTTTTGGTTGCTCCTTGAGTGCAGGTGTCCAATTATATTTCACACTATTGTGAAGGTGCACTGAGAGGCTGCTGGAGGGGGGAGTGGACTGGCAGTGACTCACTTTACTGCCCCTCTGTGGAGCCTGGCAGACAAATAAGGAAAAGAGGAATTTAAGAAGAAAACGCAGGAGTGAAACTCCTGTCGGCTTCTTTCAGTGTTCCTGCCCCTCTTTCTCTCTCATCATGCACAAATGCCCACACACCCACAGCTGGGATCAACTCAACATCTTTGATATTAACCAGCAAGCACCTTGCCGCTGGCCGTGACCTGTAACCTCGACCAAAGCACGTTCCGTTTGGCTTGTGGACACCTGCGTTTTTCCTCACTGATCAAAAGGCCATTGCTGAGACATTTTGCCGTATGCGGGACAAGGGGGGGGGAAGTGTTTGCGAGTGGGTTATGAGGAGATGGGAGCCTAGGTCAGAGCCAGGTCAGCTCTGCAGCGTGAGGTGAATTTTTTTGAGCTCACTCAGGCCATTTGTTTACAGCTTGTGCACATTTTCCAGTCCAGATGGTTTCACATCCTTTGGGATTTATTGCAGCGGTGCTTGTTTAGTTGTCCTTTTTTTTTTCTTGGTCTTCCTGAGCAGGGAGATGCTGGTGGTGGGTGGAGAGAGGATTTCAGAGGTTTTGTTCCTGCAGGTTCTTAAACGTGCCGCACATTCTACAGGAAGAGATTTCTTAAAATCAATAAGCACATCTGCCAGTGTATGGCTCCTCTTGTTCCACAGGTATTTTCTTGTTTGTTTCTCTGCAGAACACATTAGCACACAGAGGAAAATTGAGCCGTGCTTTTGTTTTGTTTTCTCTCACAGCTGAATTCTGGGATGTCCTGAGGAGCCCAATATAATTCTGTGTAGGGGTAGTGGTGGTGGTGGATGGGGGGAGTAGCCCTTCAGAAAAATTGGTGCATGTGGATAAATGCTGGGAGTATATCACCAAAATAAATGCTTCTCCAGCACAGTGACAGCCCCAATCCCAACCGTGCTTCTGAGCCTCCAGCAAGGGTGACAAGAGTGGCAATCAAATGCACCCCATCACCAACACAGGATTCAAACTGACTTGTCCTTTTCTGGACACCTAGTGGGAAGCTTTTATTCACTGTGTAAAAACAAACAGGATGTGACAGAAACAAGAAATTCTATCACATATTCAAAGAAAAGATCCTAAAATTTAAATGGCAAATTTAAGCAGCAGATAAATGTTTGCACCCATGGTAGAGGTACAGAGAGGGCATAGAGATATATATAAGACGCACTCAATACATTTGTAGACTTCACCACCTGTTTACCACATTACAAGTTGGGTATAGATCTCCTAGCTAATGTTTTTATGCTGAGAGTGAGAAAGAAATCGATAGAAATTGACAACCATAAAGCACACGGACAAAACAGAGAGAAAGATGGTTGCTCAAATAGTGCAGGTGTGCCCATCAGAGGTCTGTGCTTACATTTTCGTCAACTGGACAAGGTGAATGCATTAAAAAATGTATTTCAAAAGTCAATATTTGATATGACCATCTTTATTCTTCAACACAGCCTGAACTCTCTCAGGCAGCTTTCTTGTCATTTCTTTAAGTAGTCTTCAGGAAAAGTCCTGCAGGCTTCTCGAAGGACATTTAAACCTCTTTTTTGGATGTTGACTTCCAACTTTCCGGTATGGGATCACTTTTCTGTCAAAGTGATCCCATACCGCTTCAATAACGTGGAGGTCCAGGCTCTGTCGAGGCCAATCCATGACTGTCCCACTGTGATGGATTTTTTCTATCCAAGCATGCTTTTACTGCATTAGTAGTGTGTTTGTGATCATTGTTGTGCTGACAAATGAAGCCACTGCCAATCAGATGCTTTCCAGACAGCATGCATGGTGCATCAGAATGTGATGGTACTTTTCTGCGCTCATAATTGCATCAATTTTGACAAGATCACCAGCTGAAATGCAGCTAATAGCTCTCTTTTGAATCACCTTGTAGGTGCAAAAAATGACTATTTAATGTCTGTCAAACTGTGTTATCTTTGGCATTTTTTGTGAGATCAACAATAACTAGACAAACAGGAATCAATTATGTGTTTTTGTGAGAGGCTTTTAGGAGCAAAGCACTTTAAATTGAATGCAAATTTAATTTGTATTCATGTTTTCTTTCCAAAGTTCTCTCTTACATGTAGACACAATGCTGCTTCGTTATTTGAGTTAGGTGCCTCTTTATGCTTATAAGTATGAAGACGCAAAAAATATTTTGATGAAAATGATCAGGTACAAGGACTGGACTGAAAAGGAGTGAAAAAACAGCCAGACTCAGGATTTATATTAAGAATTTATTGATCTGTTTGTCAATAAATGCCAGCCGATCTACATCCCAAGTTCAGCCATCCGGGAGGGGCTCAGAGTAGAGACGCTGCTCCTCTACATCGAAAGGAGCCAGCTGAGGTGGTTCTCTGCTTGGGCTGCTGCCCCCGCAACCCGGCCCCGGATAAGCGGAGGAAGGATGGATGGATGGATGGATGGATGGATGGATGGATGGATGATTTATTTGTGTTTTCGTGTCTAACAAACACCTTAATACTAAGAATCTCCAAATCCACATGTATAAATGTTTCGCTTTAAGATTCACTTCAACAAACAGGCAGGCTCTTGAAGCAGACACATAACAAAAAAAAAAAATACACAGAGCCCACAATGACCAATAGCATGTCCTCGGGCAAAACTCACACAATCATGCAAGGTGCAAATTTAGATAATGATTACTGTCACTTCTCATTAGCCCTGAAATTACATGTACATTTCCGCTGAGAGCGTGAAACCTTTTTAAAATTCAGTATCCATCAAGCTACACTCCTTTGTGGTAAAGACACAGGAGCTAAATAGCTATTACTTGAACATACAGTCTAACATACCAAAACAACCTATACAAGCAGGTTTGTATCACAGCTCCTCCATCAAGATAATCAGCAGTTACTGTAGTTGCCAGTTAATGCCAAGGTGATTATCGATACCTGAAGAGATCATATCAACAGCTGAATTATTTCTACCAGTAACAGAAATTGATGGCTGCCATGGTTACACTAATTTATTTAGTATTATTATTAGTAGTAGTTGTAGTTGTATTGGTTAATTTACTGTATATTGATGAGGTACTTGGCTTTCTACTTTATTCTAATGCCAATGTTTAAAGGAAAGTTTTTATTTTATATTGTATTACATAGGTAAGTGTCATTTTTTGTCATTCAGCATCATGTTATTTTATTGTAACCTTACTGGCCATCCATCCATTCTCAGTCGCTTATCCTTTTCAGGGTCGCAGGGGGTGCTGGGGCCTATCCCAGCTGTCTTAGGGCGAGATCGCCAGTCTAACACACATAGACAGACAACCATTCACACTCACTTTAGATTTTCCACAAACTGCATGTCTTTGGTCTGTGGGAGGAAGCCGGAGTACCTGGAGAGAACCCACGCAAACACGGGGAGAACATGCAAACTCCACACAGAAAGACCCCGGCCTGATGGTGGAATTGAATTCAGGACCTTCTTGCTGTGAGGCAACAGTGCTAACCGCCATGCCACCGTGCTTGCCTAACCTTACAGTATTTACTGTAATTACTTTCAGTGTTACCTGAGATGCTTTTGATGAAACACTAAAAAAAATTAATCTGTTATCTGTTTCTGCATTTTGATTGTTTTGTTGTTGTTCTTGTATTTTGCCGATTTGTTTGGTTTGTGTTTGATTTGCCAGGTGTGGACCTCCGTAAAACCCTCCAAATCTATTAATTCAAAAAACTATCTCGATTAAAACTAGTCGTGGAGTCATTTGAAGGACATTTTACTAATAATATTTCTACTTAATGGAGAATATGGATGGAGATGATGGATATGTAACTGTGTTGTCCTCGTCATATGTGCTCTATATAACTTGACAGCCAGCTTAAACGCCTCCTTAACATCAAACTCTGCAGCCGTTCAACTCCTGGTCCACAGATTTATTGACATTGCACAGAAGGGTAAAACTGAAACACACAAACATCATCTCGTTAAGGCTCATCTCTTACATTAACAGTACAGACATATGAACTTTCTTATGAACATGTCCTCAACAACACACAAATACATCTTCACGGGTCACATTTCTCCAAAATGGTGCCTTAACGTCCCAGATAATGATATGAACAACCAATACATACCTACGATGCTACTGAAGGCGTCAGATGTAGGTAGATGTCGCTGGATTAACTAAAGATGCAACACTCTCTGTGTTCTGAAAGCTCACACTATCACCTCATGCTACTTCCTGTATGACAACTTCCTGTTGTTAACTTCCTGGGTTTCTTAAAGTGACAACGCTAGGTTAACACATTCACATGCCTCGTATGAAAATAACAGGAAAAATATGTAACTTAATTTGTAACAGCACAC